>VWZP01000836.1:319167-379298 GCA_013396995.1 Dicaeum eximium
GGGGGTGGCCGGCGGGCGATGCGGGCGGCGGGGCCGCGGGGCTGTGTGTGAGCGCGCCGCCCATGTGGGTGTCCCGGTGAGGCCGGGGGCAGCGGGAAGATGCTGCTGTCGCTGGTGCTGCACACCTACTCCATGCGCTACGTGCTGCCCGCCGCCGTCATGATGGGCACGGCGCCCACCTACATGCTGGCCTGGGGCGCCTGGCGCTTGCTCTCCGCCGTGCTGCCCGCCCGCTTCTACCGCGAGGTGGATGACCGGCTGTACACCATCTACCAGAGCATGGTTCTCTTCTTCTTCGAGAACTACACGGGCGTGCAGGTGAGCCGGCTGGGCCGGGCAGAGCAGGGCAGGGCAGGGCGGGGGGGCTCCGGCGGTCCGGGGAGCGGCCGGCGGCGGTGCCGGCTCTGGGCTCGTCCCGTCGGGCCGTGGAGCGCCCGGGCAGGTGCGGCCGTGGCCTGTGCCCGGGACCGCAGAGGATCCGCCTCGTTCCGCAGCCGCCCCGGCTCCTCTGGTGATGCTTTTCACGGAGTGTTGGTGTTGTGTTCGTTTTGCAGGTCGGGGAAACGGAAGAGATGCGACACCGGTCGTGCTCTATCAGCACTTGAATGGCAGCCGCCTTTGCACACTTTGAACCCCTGTGGCCTGTGCTGCACATCTGTAGTATTAAATTGGCAGCAGATGAGAAAGCTGCAGTCAGCTATAATTGTACATAATACACGTACAGGTTTTTAATAAATAGATTACTTAATCTCTCAATTATTACAGATTTTCAGTTTTCATGCAGTTTGCCTCACGTCACTCTTTGGCCCTGAAATTTTGGATCAGCCATGGATTGTGGTTATTCAGGATCTCGGTTTCAGGTTAATAAGTTGGAATTGGAGGCCTCTCTTGTATCATCAGAGGGTCTTTGCATTCAGGTGATAATACCTCACAAAGTGCTCAGTGTTTAAGAGGTTATATATTTGTCTGTAATTTGCAAAGTAGGCAAGGAGACTTAATTCTGCATGTAAAAAATAATAAATGGCAGGTGCTTCCTGTGTCTAAACATGACCTTCAAAATTTTTTGAATATACAGAAGGCTGTTTGAGGTTAGTGTCAGCTTTAGGTGCTTGAGAGCAAAGAATAGCAATACATGTTGACAAATGACAGAGTTCATACAAATAAGGTTTTCTCATATTCACGGCCAAGGCCTTTTTCCACTCTGTAATTTATTTCAGAATCAGGCTGGGTCTCCCCTAGTTTCCACTCCTGAGTGCAGTTGTAGGCCTTGCTTTCATATTGACTCTGGGGGAACCCACAAAAGCAGCTAAAGATACAAGAGTTGCACAGAGTGACATTAGAGTAAATAGAACGGATACAAAACTGCAGCAAGATCTTCTTTTAGTGGTAATTTTTGATTCAGCTTGTAATTTATGTAACTTTGCCTTACCTCTTGTCCAAGTAAGCTAACTTGTGTTGTGCTTGATACATTTAAAAAAAAAAAAAAAGAAGAAGGGACAGTAGTTCACAGGTACTTATAGTTTTAGCTGCTTTCTGTTTTATGTAGCGTCTCTAGTGCAGATACTTTGATGTGTAGTAACACACTTTGGCCATTAACTGCTGAAAATAGCAGTATGGAAGTTTAACTTAACCTATTCTAAGAATGAGAGCCAAAAATCGATGTATAAATTGTAATGGAAAAGCTACTCAAGCTGCCTACAACTGATGTGCAGACAGTAGCAAACACTTAGAATTTTAGAAAGAACTTTTATCCAAAAAGTGCCTGTGACATTAAAGAAAGGAAAATGCTAACTGAATGAAACAAGGCAGCCATCATCTGTTGACCTCTGTTTCATTGCACTGATAAACTTCATACAAACACAACAGTAGTGATGATCAATTATAGGCCACTAACAGGAGATCAATTGGGATAATATTGAAATAGAGATGCTCTGTCACAGTAAGCAACAAATAATGATAAATTGTGGAGGAGGAGGCATATGTCATAGGATAAATAAAATAGTAACTGTTACTGGAAGGTAAACAAAAGCTTGGAAAATACAGTATATGTGTAGAGAAATAAGAGCTATAACCCTTAAAATCCATGTATAATTTAACTGGAAGATAGTCCCCATTTGTTTAAGGGAGAGAAACAGGGTGTCCTTTTGGACCTACTCTAGTGAATGCTGCATGTGTTTTAACTTGAAGCTCACAGTGGAAAGTTAACCATGTGCCTGAGTGTGAGATTGGGATGGTAACCTGAGAGCTACTGAGGATGGGCTGTCTTAAGGCATGTAATTAGATACAGAAGTGTAGCATCATTAAACGTACTTCCAATAAACCAGCAAAAATAGTAGCTTCAAAAAGGCAGCTGTAGGGCTCTACCAGCATTAAGGCACCGTAAGAGCCATGGGAGGGAGGAATTCTGCATCTCTTTCAGGTCTATTAATTTATTCAATCGATTGAAGTGTGGTGGGATATTTATTTTTGCAACTGGATAAATAGACAACAACCTCATCCATCAGAATACTGGATCTTGTAGTCTCACTCAAGTTGTTAGGGTTCTACACATGGCTTAAGTGACTCTTTGTTAGCACTGTTGCTGTCTTACTGCATTTAAAATCTCTTTTATGTTATGTACTGTTTAGCATTCTTTGGTTTTACGCTTAAGGTATTTGTGTTTTTTCAATACAAGAACACTCTGAACCAGTTGTGGATATTTGAGGTGCCTGATCTTAAAATAATCTGCCAAAATTCTCAGTTAGGTGAGTGGGTATTAATAGGGTAGAGTTGGTTATGGTCATAAACATGGATGACTATCTTTTTTACTCAAATATTAGTGTATTGTGTTATTTGTTTTCTATTTATTTATCTGTCAAGAGGTGATGTTTCTCTCTATCATTTGCTGTTAATCCGTCAAGTATCTAAATCTGTCTCCCCCTCACGACTGCATGTGCAAGTGTATTTTTCTTCTTTTTTTGTTCTTCTTGACTTGAATGTTCTTAGCCAGTTCTTTAAAAGCAAAAACTGTAGTTCATGCTAGGAAGGCTTTCTATCTTTGTAGCAAACTCCTCTGTTTTGAAATATAACTAAGTAAGGTGATAATCTGACCTGCATGATGGAAAAATCTTGAAACGCTAGTCTTTCTCTTAAGTATTTGACTTCAGATATAAAATCATTGCAGAGCTATAATTGCTGTGAGCTCTGGATATTTTAGGTCCTAGAGAGCAGCTCATGAAGTAACTGTAAAAGTTTTTTACTTGGTAAGTAAAAAAGTATTTAGTTGTAAATACTTTCTCTTTTTAAATTTTGGGTCAGACTCGGTTATTTTCCACTGAAACGATTTTGTTTTACAAAGCCTAAGAGAGCTCAAGCTAACTTGGCATCAGTTTAGGTTTTCCAATAATATTAGCATTTGTTAATGAATTGCCAAAAATAGTCCTTTTTGCTGACTGTCATGCAAGAGTTGGCAGTAGAAGACTGAAGAACCAGTATGGAGAGTACAGAAAGCAACAACAACATCCCAGTGCTGTGAGGTAAATTTGACAAAGCCAGTATGACCATGAAGTGAAATCCCGTAATGCTATGTAAATTTGTCAGTGCAATTACAGTTTATCAGGCATCCATGAATTCTATTAAGGAGCTATAAATATATGAAATTAATTAATCTGTGGCATTGTGACAGTTCTCCTCAATAATCTCTAGGATTATATACTCAGAGTAATGAAAGTGTGTAGATGTGGTACTGGAGAGTGGCACAGAGAAAATGTCCCTGCTTTGGCCCTGTGTTGCTTTGCACCTGTCCTGCCATAGGATGCAGGTGCCCTACAGTACTGTTTTCTAGGAGGAGTATACACAAGGTGCATGAACATTGTATTAAGTGAGAAGAATTCTGTGTAAAGAGAGTCTCAGGGAGCAAAGGATGTTAATTTTATCAGTGATGAGCTAAAGCAGTCCCTGACACAAACAGGTGCAATTAGTGCGCTTCGGAGGACTTGCATCTGCCGGTGCTAATAATTGGTTTGGCCCCGGGTTTCTGAATCATCAATTAGCTGATGAACTGTGGTTGTGTTACTGCTCTTCTCTTTACTGTGTCAGGGAAGTCTGGTCTTCCATTTCAAACAGACTATAAACAGTTGAAAGTTACCATAGAATGTGAAAACCAGGATGGCTGCAAATATGTTCATGATTAGAATGGTTGAAGGGCTGAAAGGACGAGTAATTCAATATGATGAATGCTGTCATCTCTCTCTGACCCTGAGCATCTTATCCCAGTTGCTGTCAGGGTGATGAAATTAATGCCTATTGTGTTTGTGCACATGTTTCAGATCAGATGAGGACTAAATGTTCTTCAACTTTTTTTGTTGTAATTGTGTTTGATATTTTGTACTGAATGCTGGTGAAGAAATAATAAAGAAATCATCACTCAGTCTGATTTCTAAAGGATCATTTTCATTAGAAAGGTTTTGACAATTGAATGAAATCCATAATTGAATTAATGCACATGGATTTGGTTCAGTACTTGTGTCAGCTGTGTTCCCTACCCCCACTTCCTGATGAATAGAATTTTTTGGAAGTGGTATTTTTATTAAAGACATCACAAAATTCTGGGCATTTTTTGTCTTTACAGGACTCTGAAAAGGCTGTAAGAATCAGATAATACCTCAGTGGTGTTTAGTACAGGGAAACTATTGTTTTTTAGGGTACAAGAGATGCTTGTTTAACAGTGCAGTGTGTTTCCTGGATTGCTATTGAAGCTTGGGCTTGCTGTGTCTCAATAGGGTTGAAAACTACTTAGGTTTAGAACAAACTAAAACTTTGTGGAGCAAATATCCTGCTAAACTCTTGACAATACTTTCCAGTGGAGTAGAGCCTGGGGTTTTTTTCATATCTTGGCTTTCTAGGAAATGTGTGAGGAGAGCTTGGTGTCTGAGATTGGGATGGATGCTTAGTGTTGGAGCTGTTGGCCAATTTGCAGTGAAAGTGAGTGTCTGTGCCCATCTCTGTTCTCAGGACAGCAACCTTCCCAGACAAGTTTACCTTTACTTACTTCTTGCTTTTCCTTTTGAAGCTGTTCAGCTGTCCAACAGGTAATTCTTGAGGGCCCAAGGTCGAAGAGGGAAGGCAAGAGGCAGAGCAAGTTTGACAGGCAAGTTGTAGCATGCAAGGAGGTGCTTCTGATTGCTGTTGCTGAGGTGGTTTTGTCATCTCTTAGGAGCCTGGTTCTTCTCTCTCTGCACTGGGGGAGGCATCGTAACCAGGCTTCATCATGGCAGGGTGAAGGTTTGGCTTGTGACTGCTTCCTTTCTGTAGATGTGAGTGACAGGAATTGGCTTCTCTTTATATGAGGAGCCATTTCCCAGGCAAATGACATAAACAGAAAGTCCAGAGGAAACATAACTTCGGGCTCCTGGTTTGATTTAAAAATTTTCTATTCAAATATCTTTAAATACTAAAAATTTTTAAGTACTTTATTTTAATATCTTAAGATTTTTGGTATATGGACCTTTAAAATATAATTTATCCTGACTTAGCATAATTGGTTACATTTGAAAATAAAAGTTGTATTTATCACTTTTTTTTTAACCTGCATGAGTTTTATACCCTTTACTCTTTTTGTGTTTAACTGTGTCCTGGTAGATGCTAGGCTGTGAAGTGCTCTTCCATGCCCTTTTCTTCTGCTTACATAATATGTCCAGGTACTTTATGTAAGGGTGATTGTTAATTTAGATGTTTTTTCTCCTGGTACTCTACCATCAGACACTGTTCTTGCTATGAGAAGATTCTGTTCATAGTTAAACATTTGAGTGCACTTATTTCAAACTCTTTGCCATAGGCTTGCAGGCGGGATAGCCTTTTTTTCTCAGTTTTAGTTGTGTTAGATAAAGTAGGCTCAGATGTCAGGGATTTTGACATTACAATTATGAGGAACCATATCTTCTCAGGGGAAGAATACTCTTTAATCTCTCTTCTGTCAGTTTGAATTTATCCTATGAAGGGATTTGATATAAAAAGCCAGGGAAATTATTTTCTTTTGTTCATTTCTTTTCTGTCACATACTACTTGTCATCTTTTCTGTTACAACTAGATCCTCTGTGGGAGTAGGAAATAGCATTTATGCTGGTTTGATTTTTTAAATGTAAAATGAACTACACATGATTTGGTCAAATTTGTATTTTAGCTCATGACTAGATATATTAAAAAAATCTTAGTTTGAACTGTATTGTGGTAGTTGAAATAATTTTACCTGGTGAATTTATGGATTGACACAAAGACTTACTTTGTTCCATTTCCTAAGGCTACCTGGGAGTCCGAAGGCATGCAAGTTTCCTTTTGAGTGAGCAAACATAGTGCACAGCTCTGAGCAAGCTGCAGGTGAACTGCCTGATTCACATGCTGTGCTGGTGAGCAGATGAGAGTGACTTTAATGTGGTGATTTTTGAGGCTGATCAGTTTACTGTGTTCAATTCTGGAGGCAGAATTATTGCAGATACCCCCCTACATGATCTTATGCTGTGTAGTGATTCCTTTGCCTCACTGTGAAAGTCCAGAGTGCTTAAATTCTAAATACTTACTGATGATGTGTGGAGAAGCTTTCAAAAATCCTATTCCACAATCACAAGCAGAGTCTAGAGGTGTTTCATGATCATCCTCATTCACATCAACTCGCTGATAGCTTCACAGCAGCTTTCGGTCTGTACTTGATACAAACACTTGTAACAGTATTACAAATAGAGATGCAAACAATTCCTCCGTGGAGTCCCAGGCATTTAAAAGCAGAGTTCTTGTTACAAAGAGCTCTGGCTGGAGGAAACACTGCAAACTGCCACAAGGTTTCCTGCTGGTGTGTGGTGGGCAAAGGGTATTTCCAGAGTGAGCTTAAATAGACATTACATATTTTCCACTACAGAAGGGTAATAAAGTTAACAATGGCTACATTAAGTGTGGGTTGCTTTTGCCCTTCTTTTCAGGAAATTACAAAAATGTGCATGAAGAAATCTCCAGATATGCAAAAGGCTTATGAAGGAGACTTTCTCCTATTGAAACAGGTGGAATACTTAATTCCACTCTTGTACTAGAAGACATGTTCAGGTTTTGTGTAATACCAAGATGCCAAATGTTCAGAAAAACACTCCTGTTGAAATCTCATCATATAAATAATTGCCTTTCACATATGTCTGAAATATGTGCAGTTATTATTTTTTTAAAAATCGTTACTGGTGATTTATGATGAAAGTGAGATTTAATTTTGATTTTTCCCAACTGGCCACTGATTGTAATGGTGAATTTGTGCCATTGAACTGCACTGTAATCAAAAGCAAGTAATTTGGAGAAAGATCTAAATTATTTGGTCACTGAAAGTAGGATTTTTCCAGACTTTAGATGTCAGATTGTTAAAATTAAAATAATGATATATCTTGGTGTTTTTTCCTGTTTATCAAGACTGAAACATTTAAGGTATACAGATGCTTTTAAAAAAAGTTTTGTTAAGGATTCATCAGACAGCTAAGGAGTACAGGGGACACTTATCTTCACTTCAGCTCAAAAACTGTAAAGCCTTTACAGTCAGCATCAGAACAAAATTACTTCCATACATGTATCTAGTACATGGAATGAAGTATAACCACTCATAAAAGTTTGTCAGTTTAGACATAAGGCTAAAAGCTAGTATGGAAGTAAGAATGTACAGACTTCATATTTAACATCTGATGGTATGATTTAGTCCTACTTAATCTAAGTAGGTTGCTACTATAGTTTCCTTACAAAAAGGAAATTAAATGCCAGTAAGAGTATTTTTTAAAGTTTTGTGCTCTCTGGTTGAATCAAGTCAAAAATGTATCATTAAAAAAAAAATTGAATTACATTACAGATAAGAATCTTCTCAATATTCTCCAGAGCTTAATCTCTTAGCAATGTTTTTTTCCACTGAATCCCAGTAAAATACATAGCTGCAGAATATTTGAATGAACTCTGCTTCAATAAAGTGGATTACTTTGTGATTTTATGGTTTGCTGCTGAGCTTGCTAGAGCTGTCTGAGCAGCAGACTTCAGACTTGTGCAATTCTGTGTTGAGCAGATAGTCCCTAAAGAGGTTATGACATGTAGCAATAGTGTGATCATTACCTTAAAGCTGTGTGTCCTGGAGGTATTTTTAGAAAATTTATAAACTTTTTTTTTCAGATCGAGAGAAAATGCAACTAATTACATCAAAGTCCTTCCTCTTCTGTTCTATCCATATTCCTTATGCTGTAGGCAAGTGAAAGCTATATCTGTTAAATGTGAATAAAAGTGCTTCTTTGTCTTCTGTGAAGAAATATAAACATTTAAAATTCTTACAGTAAGACATCTGAAAACCTGAGAAATTTGTCAGCCCCACATACAGATTCCCTATCTGTATCCTGTCTTGAGCCTGCTTCTAGTCAAACAGGGTAAGTAGGTTCTGTGGTCTGAGGTGCTTTCTCTGGAAGCTCAAAGGACTTGTGTCACGAGGCAGGTTTTTAGTCCAAGAGAATGTAACCATCTTTGCTGAAGACGCTGCAGCAGTGCTGCAGAGGTCAGCATGCACAGGGTACCTTGTAGTTGTTTTGGTGGTTTGTCATGCGAGCTCCACCCTTTCACCAGAAAATTGTATCCAGAGTTTGTAACAAACAGATGAGAAATACATTCTAGGATACTATTTATTTTAGTAGACCTGTTGTGGTAATGCCCAGCTAACAGAGATGCTCTTGGCCCAAAGAGCACACAGTCCCAATTATTAATTGTGAAGAAATAGTGAAGAGAGGTGAATTTTGTGAGGACAATACAGCTGAATAGGAAGTCTGTGTGGTCGTTTTTAAGTGGTGATGTCTTGACTCATTCTCCAGAAGAGGGAAGGAATGTTCTCCCCCTGTTATCCTGCTTTTATCCCTCTTTCCAGTTGCTATTGCCTGTGCTTGAAGCTCATGTTTTTCCTGAACACAGTGCTCTGCTTTCACAAAGTACTCCAATGAACATAAGTTTTGTTGAAGTAACAGCAAAGATGGGAACCTCATTCTTGAATTCACACCTGGTTTCTTTGAATAGAGAAGGAAGGAGGGTTAAGAAGTGTGAGGAACCCAGACTGAGTGTGCTGGTAGACTGATAGACACCAGATGAGATGGTCCAAGTTTTTACCAGCAATAACCAATTGCGCTGCCGTAATGCTGAAGCAGAAGTCACACTATCAGAAGATCTGCTTGCAGATCAGCTTCTGACTGCTCCCATTATCAGCCACATCCAATTACAATATTAAGGTAATCTCTTTGCTAGGAGTTTGATGTGATCACCAGTTGACCTGCAAGCAGATCTTCTGATAGTATGATTATTTTTAACTGTTTTTGCCATGGCAGTGTTTACTGAGCTGATACCACTAGGATGTGATTAAATGATCTATTTAATTTTCTTTGGTATGTAAAGATTTCATAAGCAAGAAATACAATTCTTAACTCTAAGTTAGGAGTGTCCACAGTGTTTCAGTGAAAACCTGTGCAAATTATGGGTTATTCAGGCATGGCTGCCATGCAGAACTGTTCCACACTGCTACGTGACCTACCACAATTAGCACAGCCATAGTTGAATATGTTGCACTGGAAAAAGCAGTCTGGTAGGGAAGCTGAAACCCATGTCACCAGATCACCCAGGAGCTCCCATTTGCATGCCTAGATCAGCCTATCACGGAATTAGTACATTCTCCCAGCAGAGCTCCTTGTAACTTCCTGCTAATTCATCAAAGCTTCACCTGGACAGGACACCCTGAGGTGTGTCTTGTGGCTGCTGAGCCTGTGAACAGCTTGGTGTATGGCATCCATGGAAGCTGGGTACCAGCCTTCCCACAGGAGGGATCTAATAGCATCCAGTTTTCTGTATTTGAGACCTCACTGTATTGAGTTTGACAGTGCTGCTGTGTAAACAGCGGTGAAAGGCCCACATTAACACTAACTGTATTACCCATTACTGTGAACTGGGCTGTGAAGCAACCAAAACATGGCTAAAAGCACACATTTCAGTGTTGTGTACACAAGTAATGTTTGCACTGTTGGACTGTAAATCTGCATTTTAAACATTTTCCCTCAAATCTCTGCTTACTTTGGCTTGCTGTGTTGCTCTTCCTATTGACTTGTTTTCTTTGCTTGACTTCATTGTGCCTTTTTTTTTAACAGCAGATTCTATTCTAAATGAACAGGTTTCTCACTTGCTTCACTGTGGCTGACAGGGCACTTATCAGTACATTAAGGTGATAGATAGGTAGAATATATGTGTACTGTAGGAGAGCCATGCACGAAATATGTGAAACAATATGCTGAAATGCAAATTGCCTCCCAAGCATGTCCTGCATGTCCTGCACTGCTTCCTGGGCACTGGCTGCAGGGGGCAAAGTCACCCCTGCCTGTGCTCTGCATACCCCGGAAGCAGCACTGCTCCTCTGAGGAGGGCTGGGAGTCTTTGGGCCACTGATGTCTTCAGGGTGCATCCAAAGGGGCTGGAATACAGCTGGGTACTGTGGATTCCTATATGTGCACTGCTGTCCCTGGTGAGTCACTCAAGTGCTGCCTCAGAGCACAGTGCTAGAAGTGCCAGGGTATGGGTTTGATCCTGTGTGGGCATTCACTTAAGAGGTGGACCTGAGCATCCTTGTGGGTCCCTTCCAACTCAGAATATTCTGTGATTCACTGTGGCCCCCAAACATCTGCACCAGCAAAATGAGAAATCAGAGGCTGCACAGCCACTGCAGCAAGGAATTCTGCAAAATTAGCTAAGAAAAACAGCAGGGAGTCAGAGGTTTTCTGGGGCCATGAAGAAGAGTACTGTATTATGTCTTTCTGCAGCTATAATATACCTTAGGTGCTCTGGTTTACCTAAACACATCAGATGGCCAGAAATTGGAGTCTTGTCCTGATGTGAGAAACAACTGCTCACTTTAAAATTTCAAAAGGTTTATTAAACCTTAAAAAAATACGGCAAAAGGACTCAATGAGGAAAAACAGGCCTGGGAGCTGCCCTTGTGGCTGCCTACACATGGCTGGCTCATCTACAAGATGGCTGCTCCACCTTTTATACCCTTGGTGTTGCAACAGGCAACCTTAATCCCTCCCAAAGTCTGTCTGTTAACTCTTCATCACTGTGCACTGGTGTTGAGTGCTTTCTTGTAACTTGGTTGGAGGTCAGGTGTTGCCATGCCGTGCCTCTGGTAACCAGCCTGCCCCTCCCCAAAAGCCAGGACTACCAGGACTACAACAATGCTGGGAGGGAAACATATTGTAGTAACATCACTCCTTAACTGTGAGAGCCAGCAATCTCATTACTCATCTGTAACACCGAGCAGACTCTTCTCCTGCTTATCCACAAGCAGGTTAATTCTTGAAACACCATCTCAAAGGGAAAAGGACATTTCTGTCATTCAAAGCTCTTAACTGTCACCCCTCTGTTGTGTATGCTGAGTATTTTCAAAATGCTTTGGTCTCAGAAGGAGAGCTGCGTGGGTGCCCACAGAGTAGGTGTCTCCTGGGACTGCAGGCTGGAAGTTGCCATTCTTAGCTACTTGTAGTAACAGTTGTAAGTTTGTAGCTCAGTTCTTTAACTGAGAGTGTCTAAGGTGAACAGCTGTTTGCTGGCCTTCCATGAACTGTATAAGCCTTCTCTCAAGATCAGTGAAATGGGCAGTGCTGAAGTAGATGATGCTGCAGATAAAGCTGGTGCATCCTCTTAGGCCGAGCCATATGACCAAACAAGATAGAGCTTTCAGATTTTCTCATTCTTACCTTTGCTTTGAAATAAAACATCCAGTTTTTGTGTGTTTAATGAGAACTAATATAAGTAAGTTTTTTTTTTCTTTTTTAGTTATGTACAATGGTTTGGCTCTGTGTTTTATCATAAGTAAAAGATTTTGGTTCATTCCATGTAAATACATCTAACCCTTAGGGTAAGCCATAGTGTTGTGCATAGAAGTTGTTAAGTTGTTTACAGGAACAATGAGTGGGTGTTCCTCTGGGGTTAAAAAGTGAACTAGATCCAATCTTACTGAAATAAAAAATTACACAGATTAACTGTTATATTTGGCAGACACGGCATATATTTTTTTAATGGGAATGATCCTGTATATTTGTTTTTACCCATGCAACAGTCGAAAACGAGTGCTTTAAATTGTGGGTCTGATTGCACTGAGATTTTGACTTGGTAAATTAAAATGGAAATATTTACAAGTTGAAGTTATAAATTGTATATTTCAAACCCTGTTTCTTGTGTGGGGCAGCTCTTGGGGTCAAGGGCAGGTTTTGCTTTCCTCTCGTTCTTATTTTTTTTTTCCTACATTTTAGAAAAGCTCAAATAACATTCAGGACCTTCTGGTTTAATGATTTGTTGTATTGGGCCTTCTCTCTTACTATAAAATTCTCTTTGCCAGAAACTGCATAGTGGAGTCTTAACTTGAAATTAAAGAAAACAGTATTTATGGACATTGTGCATAACAGTGCTGGGAAAGTGTACACTTGTAAAATGAAGTTTTAACTCTGTGAGAGTAGAAGGATTTATTTCAGATGAATTTGTGCACCTGAACTGTGTGATCAACCCTCAGATTGCTACCTTGCTCTAAACTGTGTGTGGTACCTAGTGTCAGCAATAAAGTTATAAATTCTGGTACTTTAATGAAAAGACTACTCCTATAGCAGAATCTTGTTCAAATTTCTCAGGTACTGTTCAGAATATACTTGTCAACTGACTTGTTACAAATATTGTTCAGTTAGAATTTATTGTACACACCTTTTCTTTTTGTTTTTGGAAAAAATAACTCAAGTTATACCCTCTTTTACTGTGTGCTGAATGATCTCTTGTTCACATATTGACTATCTCAATTCGCCAGTATCTGATTTTGGCCTTGAAAACAAAACTTGATCAACAGTGTGGTTGTATTTTCAAAGAAGAAACAGCAAGAATGTAAAACATACAGTGTTTTTGTGGGGTTTTTGCCTAGAGTTAACAATATGAGGCATTAGCCATCCAGTATCACGAGTTACCTGAGAGATGGACAGAGTTTCTGGAGATGCTGGTAGAGACCTTCTATAAGGACAGATATGAGACTTGGCATACTAAGTGATACCAATTAAGATATGAATGTTAGTTCTTCCTGATGAATTCCAGTACTGCCCAGGCTAGGGAAGTGATGATAACAAGGGGTAAACCTTCCATATAGCACTTCACTTTTTTGGTAAATGGAATAGCGTGTGTGTCTGATACAGCCAACTTCTAGAAACAAGGAGTATGTCCATTGGCAGAACAATGGTGAAAGCCTACCTAGAATGTACTGCTTAGAAAAACTAGGCTTCATTAAGTAATGAAAATGTTTATTAAAGGTAATTGAACAGCTGCCTCGGTTCTTCAGTTCAGAATTAAAATTAATTCATTCATTTCTCATATTATATTTGAGAATAATTGAATGAATCCATTTTAATAGGGGGACCAAGATTCTAGCATCAGCATCTTGTTTTGTAGTCATGCTCTCAGAAGGTTATTTCACTAGTAGACCAGTACCTTTAAGGGGTGAGAAACTAGAAGGTTAAAGTGTGTCTTTAATGTAACAGAGAAAACAAATATAAAAAACCCTGCTGTTTGGAAGCCACAGACTAATTTAAAGGCACCCCTCAACCTCATGCTCTTTTTGTTCATTCTTGATGGTTAAAATCATGGCAGATGGTTGAGATTTTGTTCTTGATCTAATCCAGGAAAATTTACCATTTTAGATGGAATGATAGCAAGTGACCAGCTAAAGTATGTCTTACGCATTAGATATATAAATTAAATGATGACTTTGTACATGTCTGTGATTCCTCATTAACTTCAATTATATTAATGTAGGGAGCTTGTTGCTGAAGGTCCCTTTCCATGCATCCAGTTCTAGGACTATGGCACAAGAACAGAATAAGTTTCTTAAGCCCTCATTAATATTTACAGCTTTGTTGATAAGTCAGTTGTCTGTGTGGTGGGTACTGATGTAGTGATAGGGTGTTTGTCTGTTAATGATGCTAACTTGCTGACAGTTTTTGTAGTAAAAAGCCAGTTACCGCATTGGATCTCATCACTGTCTAATGCAATGAAACTAAATTATAAAGTAATACTCCATATTTTTTAATTTTCTTTTAGGTAATTGTCTACGGGGATTTGCCAAAAAATAAAGAAAATGTAATATATTTAGCAAATCATCAGTGTACAGGTTTGTATTTTTTTTTGCTTGTCTTAACACTTTGGTAGATTTAAAAAATCTGCTTGTCTGTTTACTGTGTCTCTTTCCAGGCTTGCCCTAACAAGCAAGAACTTCTAGTTCAAAAACCTTTAATGACATTTAATACATACAACATGTACTTTTTGTTTCACCAGTGGCAATTAGGAGGTAATTTAGCTGATTACTCTGGGCTCTTGTCGTTGCAGTTGATTGGATTATCGCAGACATGCTGGCGATCAGGCAGAACGCGCTCGGGCACGTCCGGTACGTCTTGAAGGATGGCTTAAAATGGCTTCCCCTGTATGGGTGGTACTTTTCACAGGTGAGCCACTTCACTCTTTCCTGGCTGTTTGTGAGTCAAATATGTAAGATGTACTTTCCCCCTGTTTTCCATGCATGCTGTGAAGATGTAGTTCTGAGCTGGCATTCAATTACTTGAACATGAAAGCAACTGGTTTCACTCAGTTAGATGTGTATCTTAGTTGAGAATCAGTTACTAAAGTTTCAGTTTACCTTTCTAAATGAATACTTACTATGGATAGAATTAAAATTGTACAGTCTGTTAGGAGTGTTTCAGAATATCCAAAACTTTGTTCTTTTTACAATCCTAAACTCCAGTTTGTAGTCATGCTCTCAGAAGGTTAGCAGAAAGTGTAAACAGACTTTTTTTGCTGTGTATCATGCTACAAATTGGGAGTAAATTGGCATTACTGTCTGATGTACTTATTTGTTTTTCAGTTGTTTAGGTTTTAGCACAATATAAAAGAGAAAAATTGGATCTTACCGTAGGGTAGAGGAAAGGCAGATCCCACCTCCATGAAAATGTTGATGGTTATTTTGGACTTCAATTAAGCAAAAATTTGAGTCTAACAGTATTCCCACATTTTTCTTTCTCCTCTTTCTGCATAATATTCCTTTTGTTCCTTCTAGTCTGAGAGCTCAACCTGATGTCACTCAAATTTATACAATTACTGAGAAACAGTGGGCCATGGTCACTGAACAGCCAACATAATGAGTGGATATAATCTTCAGTCTAAAATGGTGGAGAGCAGTGTAGATGGCTTACTTCCCTAAAGTCCTCTGTGAATTTGTCATGTCTTTTCTTTGCTTTTTCTGAAAGCAGAACTATTTCTATGTGAAACAAAATAAAATGTAGATGTGGATGATTGTGGAAGAACTGGACTTTTTCTAGATGAGCTGAAATGGCCTCGTGGTACTTATCTCGGGGTTTAGATGGGTGCTTAGTTATTAGAATAGAAATGGATAGAGTTTTGGGTAGTGGTTCCAAAGTGCTTCTTCAATAAGACTTCTCTCCTTTGTTACAATGGTGGTGATTTAAGTCTGCTTTAATTAAAATACAAACAGGATATGTATTCCATCCACTATCACTAGGTTTCTGGAAATAATTTTTTTCAAGATTTTGGAAAATTACTTTTGCTGTGTGGAATATCTGGTGCTCAGTTTCCTGAGCAGTGTATTGACTGTTAAAAGGAGGTTCCTGTGGAAATTAATCTGAATGTCACCTACATTTTTATCAAAACGTGTATATATTAAATAAAATCTATTCAGCTTTGGACTCCTCAAAAAATAAAACTTCTGCAAGACTTAGTGGGGGGTGATTATCTTTATTTTTATATATATATTTAAATCAGTGACACAATTGACGGGCAGTGGTGATGCATATATGCTTAAATGACTGAGACGGGATGCAGAAGGCCTGCAGTGCAAGCTAATAGGTATTTTTATTGTTTTTATCACACCAAACAGTGCAAAAACATAAAACACTTCCTGCCCTTCCTGTTGATGTTCTGTCAGTGATGTCACTTACACTCCACTAAAAGTTTCCAGAGCCACATAATTACGCCATGCTTACGGAATTCATATTCCCTTCCTCAGGTAAACATCCTGTTTGGAAATAAACGTGGTCTGGATGTCCAGGAGAGCAAAATTCAGGCACAAAGGAAGTATATTTGTAAACACAATCCATTGTTGACTGAGAGAGGGGCTTTTAAAGTACAATGGAAAAAAATTATAACCTTAAAAACAGTACTTCCAGAAATCTGTTTTGAAGAGCGTTCATATATTTGATCTCTTATTGAAAAGGAAATGCAATACAAATTGGGGAATTTGAGCTATATACAATCACATAACTAGCATTCTTCTTTGAGGCAGCTATCTAATAGCAAGGAAAGAAAAGAAACACTTAGATTAACCTGTTATGTTCCAAGTCTGATTTATTATCATTTGCTACCAATTCATCCCATCACTCCTATTCAGTTATGCTATCCAGTTTGTTCCTATTTATCTTATACCCCTGATGAGGCTGGGATGTAATTTTGAAAAGTATTTTTGATACCTCACAGTTTGCTTGACTTTCTAACATAGAAAGTATATCTTTATCTTTTCTCTTATCCTGCGTCACCTTGTGCACCCTTTTGGCTGTTCCTGAGTTTTAGCCACATACCCTGCCTCTCTTTGGCTTTGTACCCCGAGCCACAGGGACCTGCCGTAGTGGTGGAGTTGGAGTGAATGCAGCGAACGCTGATCTTGTGATACTTTGTCTGTTCTTATGTTACATGCTCATTTACTTGAGAAGTGCAAGTCTATTTCTGAGCATTAAAATGTCCAACGTGCAACACCAGATCTATCTTTGGTGTCATGGTGTGTGTCCCTGACCAAACACTCCAATAGTAACTTTGTTTGTCCAAGCTGACAAATCAAACAAGGAAAAGTTGATTCAGTATTTTTCCAGTTTACTGCAGCTGATTAGTAATTTGATAATAAGGGAATACCTCAATTCCAGGTTTCTCTCATTTATCAAAGCTTGACCTAGCTGAGCTCACAGAGAATGATGACCTGCCCATTACATGGAAGCCTTATATAGTAGATTAATTTTTTTCTCATACCAAACTGAGTTTACCCTTCCTGGAAGTTGTGGTTGTGTTGGGTGTCAGAATACAACTGTACTTAAGTCTGGCTAAGACTTCTGTTTGCCTTTAATAGTGCCAGATCTTGAAAAACAGTCTTATATGTGGAGTGTGGAGATAACATGAGGCTCTCTGTTTGCAACACAGCAGAAGAAACGTTTTTCTGTTTGGGCTGCTTTCTGTCTGGAGCTGTTAAACTGCGTGTGGGATGGTCCCAATACCATGCCACAGCCAAGCTCAGTGAGCTGGGGAATTCTGTTCATGGTTTTGGTCTCCTGCCAGTCACAGCAGCAGAGCTGAGTGTTAGATCTGGCTAGTTCACCTTGGGAGGGAACCACAGATGATAAAGTTAAGACAGAATATTTAGTATGCAGTTAATGCATCATTGGCTTTCTGTTCCCTTTCACTGCAGTTTTTGAAGAACAGCTCAAAAGTCACATCAAACACCACTAGCTAAGGAGCCATCTCTCCACACCTTGAAAAGCAAAGGCTGAAAGCACATTGCATGACCACCTCTTCTGCCTGCCTCCTCCTAACCCCTCAAATTTTCTTCCTGTCCATGCCATTGACACAGCTCTGTACACAGCCACCACCCCTGTTTCTGTAATGTACTGTATCTTTTCATGAGATGAGGTATTTGAATGAGGCTCAGCTCCTAGTAGTTTTAGTCTTACTGTCACCTTTCTATTAAGAGCATGTAAACCCATAAGTGGACAGAAATTGTCTAACAAATCCTAATACCAATTGTCATGGTGAACAGAAAAGAGTATTTCTAAGTTATGGAGTCAATTAGAAAACCCATGAAAACAATGTACCTTAAACCTGAAATTCTGTTATTTGGAAGCTAATTATGTTTTTCCCAGACTTCATTGTATCAGTAGTTCATAGCTGGTGGATGTTTGTTTACATCCTCTTTCTCTGTAGATAAAACAACATCGTGGAAGAGGGAAATGATAGGGCAAATTTCTCTTTGTGTATAGCTTTAGTTTTGTAAAGTTTTGTGGTATATTGTGTAACCAGTTATAAAACTAATCTCTTCCAGGACATAGTTTTACTTTTTATAATAATTTTCAGTAAAAATACTTTTATAAAATCTTTTGCTGTGTGAAGATTTTGGTTTACTTATTCAATTATTATCTTCTTTATAACTATATAACTTCTTTATTAAAAGTTTGGCTCTCTAGTGAACTGCATGGAGGTTTTCCTACACTAGTTACTTTTGTGCTATTCATAAATTTTGTATGTAGATTATGATAGTTGCATTCCCAGTCTTTGCATTAGTTAATATTTAAGAGCAGGCACACAGAATAGAAAGCATTGACCTGTAAGTACTTGCCTGTGAGTAACTTCAGTTCTGTGATTTTCCCTTGATACAGAAATGAAGCTGCATTGTCAGGAATAAATACCCTGGGGTCACTTCTAATGCCATCTTCCTGTTAATTATTTAACACTTTTAAACAAGACACTTCAAGTGTCTTATGCATTGGGGGGTTTTTATGTCTGGTTTTTATTTAAACAGATTTTGTGAGCTAAAGTATATGCAAATGTAAAATTAGTTTCACATGTTTTTGCGATAGGAGAAAATGTCTTGTAGGCAATTTGCAGTGTGAGTCATAAAGGTGACTTGTCATTGTCTCTTGTTTGTTCTTCTATCAGCTATTCTACATTAAGCTACTTAAATATTTAATGCTTTCCCTTTTTTTTCTCTCTGATAGCATGGAGGAGTCTATGTAAAAAGAAGTGCCAAATTCAATGAGAAAGAAATGAGAGAGAAGTTGCGGGCCCAGATGAAAGCTGAGACTCCAGTAAGCTTATACCTTCCTTCTCATTTCTTTGACTTTTTTAATGGCAAAGGCTTGTTGGAGAAAAGAGCCATGCCCGATATCCACAAACTACTAAGATGGTAATCACGGATTTGTTTTCTTTCTGTGTTTTTACAGTTACTTTCTGTGATTAGAGTGATACCTCTAATGAAACTGAGTAAAGTTTGACTGGTTCTTTATGATTGACAGGAACTTTGTGGTCCTCTCTGTAGAGGACAAGGGGATCTGGACTTAAAACATGAACTATAGTACTTTCCTTCAAAAACCACTATTTCAAAAGAGAAACCCTCTGTTTCAAAAGACAACATTTTGACTACTGTGTGCTTGTCAGAGACTGATACACTCGACTTCTAAAAGTCAAGAACCTTTCCTACCAAATGTTAATTAGTCATCACAATGATCAATCATTTTTAATGGCAGTGACATCTTAGAATTGAATAACTTTGTCTGCTATGCCTGGAGGAGGGAAAAAAACCCAAAACAAACTCTTGATAATTTTCTATTTGAAGAATGGCTGTTACTGCCAAGTGACTTTTCTCATGACTCCCTGTATGGTTTGTGGCTCAGTGGTTAGAACCGCTGTGCTTTGCTTCCATTACTTGCTGTGCATTATTTTTTTTTCTTCCTTTTTGGCCAAGCTAAAAAAAAAAAACAACAAAAAAAAACAACTAAGCAAGCCTTGATATAGAGCAGTTAAACTTCAGTTTTATTTAAAATTGTGTTATCATGTCTTAGACTCCCTATATTGTCAAAACTTTTATAAGCTGAGACTTGAGTAAAAAGAGTTCATGGGTTGTTTTGACATTCATGATAGTATTTTTTGTTTTCTTATTTGGAGATAGTGAATTTATGTTTGTGCATGTGTCTCAGTTGAAAAAGTAAATTGACCTTGTGCTTACTGAGAGGCTTAAATGAGTAAAGTGTCCCTATTTCAGACAGTGCTCAAACTCATTTTGTCTTCAACTAAGATTTAATATTATTTTCTTTGTTTTAATTAAGAAAATAAAGTTCCAACTATTAGCATATGTTAGGCCAGAAATACATTACAACTAAACAGTATTTAATCAATGATGTCCATGGAGAAGATGGTCATGTTCAGTGGTAGCAACCTGCACCCTCATTACCAGGGAGGGTCCTGGGATGTAAAGAGGTTGTTTTGTCTCATTATTTGCCATATGTCAGTGGTAAAGATTCTACTTGCTGTAAAACTTGGGGTGTAATGGAATAAGCAAAGTCAACTTCCAGGATGTATGAAGCATACTTGTAGTCATCCCCCTAAGCAGTTCTTCCCCCTGCAGAGTGCTCATTAAGTTCATTTTAGTTAGTCTGGGTGAAATAAGCCAGCAAGGTGTTTTCCTGCATAGGCCCATGGATTTCTTGCTAACTAAAGAGACAGGTTCTGCTTGAGTCTGGCTTTCTGTCTAAAGAGCAGGGGTTTGTTGTTATTATAAGGTTTTCACTGTGGTAAGAGTCTGTGTTAAATTAGTCTCCTTTAGAAAACTGTGTGGTTTTCTTTTAATACAATCTTGGGAAGATGTACCTAGAAACTCATCTGATTATATCCTTGGAAACCTGCAAATGGTGTTCAGCCTTGCTGCAGTGTGTCATTTTAGCACAGTTGGAATGTAAGGAGAGGTTCAAGCATAAAGCTTTCCTTTAAAGATACAACTGATGTGGGTTCTGCTTTCCATGTGGTTAGTAAGTGTAATAAATCCAGAAGTCTTTGTTTGTGGAATCATCTTTATCCCTCCTGAGCTGTGTGTAGATTGAAAGCCTATACCTAACCTATCAAAGCTAGTGCCTAACAAATATGGGACCACTTGGGTACGCTTGTTTTTTGCTGCAGTTTAGCTCTCCGGGAGTTTGGTGGTGTTGGAAATGAGCACAGAAGCTGGATATGCATACCACGCAGTTGTTGCCATTTGCCTCATATTATCAGATGTTGCAGAATAGAAGAGAAATAAGTCTAACTGCTACAGAAATTAATTGTTTAAAATCTCTCAGTCAAATCATATAGGGAGTGGCACTTAAATTTATAAAACCAAAGTTGTTAAAAGCCTGTTTACTGAGTCAAATGTTTGCATCTGCAAGAGTAAAAGACAGACCACTGAGCTGTCATTTGAGTGAAGACTAAGATTCTTATAGCCCACTTTATCTGAGAATTTATATGTAGATGCTATTAAATGGCCTTTAACCTACAGTTACTACTGTGAGAAGAACATGATAACCTGTGTCCTTATTGCATTATTCATGCAACTTAGCATGACATTTACAAGCAACCATATTGCTTTTAAAATGAAGACATTTTGATGAAGTATGCCCTGAACTCATCAGCTTAATGCAAAAATAACTAATCTATGACTCTGGAATTTTCATGCACTGTATGGTACAGCTCAGGGTAGACTTTCCCTAGTTTAGTGGGCAGCTGGTGTAGCTTAGTCATTCTGTGTGTACATGGTAGAGTTCTTCCTTTAATGTAGTGCTAGAGATGAGCTGGCCTTTCAGCTGCTCGGAAAAGATTTATATACCAATAAAGAAGAGATGGACGGGAATCTGTGTTAAGGGTCACGTTACTTACATTTTCTCTCCACATACAATTTAAACAAAAGAATCCAGATGATTAATGTTCAGTCTGTCTGGAGCCACCCCTTTTCCCATTAAGAAATTGAAGATGTGTAGGAGGATAGAACCAGTCTTCTGTTCTCCTTAGCATAGTAGGCTCTTTACTGCTTCACTGTGGACTTTTTTTTTTTTTTAATTATGACAGAAATTTGAGTTTAAACTGACAGGCAAAATAAGGCTGCCTCTTGGCCCCTCTATACATGCACAGTATAACTTGATTAGTGCTCTGGTATGCCTCCTTTGTAGGTGTAGACACCAGTGGATTGCATGATTCTCCTTGCTCACCTTGTCTTGCCTTCCACCCACCTGCCTGCCATGAAAGCCCCTTTTCCTGCCCTCAGGTCTGCAGCTGGTCCATGCCTCTTCCCAGATGCAGCACAGCAGTGCCAGACAGGCACAAAACTGATAGCAGACTGAAACACTGTTGCACCTGTGTTTTCTTAGCAGGGATCTTGAACTAATATATTTTCTTATTTCTGGAAGTCACTTTGCTTTTCAAACTCTCATTGAATTATACGCTTAAATGGTGCATTAGGGGGACTTTTGTTGATAAAATTCACTCAAGATGATGTGATTTGGTTTAAAATTCCATAAAATTTGACTGATTGCTAACAAATTGCAATCTTATGTCTTGTTGTGAGAGCAGAGACCGTCACAGTGTTTAAAGAACACTTTTGTGTTCATGTTGTTTTAATGTAAGCCGTAGATTAATGTAAGCCCAATGAATGGGTATCCAGCTGTTACTTGATATGCTTAATCTACATGATTTATAAAGTTAACTCTTCTGAACAGCAAACTATTCCATTTCATAACTGAAAATGTCACTTGTATTTTTTTACCATGCATGGAGAATAGGAAATCTGCATTCTGAAATGTGGGATTTAACCCTGTACAACCAGTATTTAGCTCATTACTATGTGTTTTGGTTTTGTCATTCATTCAGTCATAGAATAGATCACTGTCATATGAAGAAATCCTAATCAAACAATAAAAACATAGAGGGTACAGACACATTAATACAACTGCTATGAGGCTTAATGTAATAATTTTGTGATATAGTTACTAATTTGCAAATCCCTGACAATTGTAAATCACAGATGTCCTTGTCTGCTTTTCCCACATCACCTTTTGTATTTTGTTCCAGTTATACCAGATAGGGTTTCTCATACCATATGCTTTTCAGTTATTGATCTGAGTGGTAATGTTTCTCATCCAATTCACTAGAAGCATACTTTCTAGGCAGGGGTCTAAGTGGATGCAAATATGAATCTATGTACCTGTCAGGATACAATAGCAGTAATAATAATATTACAATTAAGTAAGTGCATTGTTTAAGACCATTTTGAATTTCATAAATTAAAATATTTGTTGTCACATGAGAACAGCACAGTAAATGCAAGACACCTTTAGTCAGTAGTTACCACTTCTTGATGCCCTATGTTCTTCTACAAAGTAGCATCTACTCACTGCAGGACATTCTCCAAAGCCCTTGGCCACCTTTTCTTGCTGTGTGTTTATGGTTGTTCTGTATTCCAGGGACTCATATGTCGCCTTGCTGCTTTCCCCTGCTCCACCCACAGCAGCTCAATTTGTGGCACTCTGATCTATCTCAGGGACTCCCTCAGCTGCCCTATCCCCTCTCTGGAAGCACAGCCCCCCCTTTAGTGCTGTTGGTGTTTCTTTTTGCCTGTGAGACCTTGACAGTGCTGGGGAAATGAAGCATTGCTGTTTGGAGAATGCAGTTACCATCTTCCATTAATTTCATTTGTGGGTTGTAGCAAGTGCACTGACATTGCACCGGGGACTCTTCAGGTAGCCACTGACTGGCAGAATGCAAAAGATTTGCATCTTTTTTGATTTTCTGGCTCCAACAAGAATCAGTAGGGCTCTACTAAATGAATCCTGATCCACTCCTTGAAGCTTTCAAATTGATGAGAGATACGAAGTTTATTGGCACGCACCCATTCCACAGAAGGAATAAAAGTACCCACATACCTTAGCATAGGGACCTATTGCTTGGGTTAAAATTGATGTCTCAATGACTCAGGGATTGTGGTAATCCAAAACTGTCCCTGCCATTTTGAACATGAGCGCTATTTTGCAGCAATAAAGTGTGTAACTTTTATGTAGCTGATTGCCCTAATTGAAAAATCTGTATTAAAAATGGCCTAAACTGCAGCTAGTGTTTCTAGGCAATTGAAATGTTTCCACACATTCTTGTTCCAAGTTCAGGGGAGCTTATTTAGTTATTAAAATCGTAGGGATTTGTAGCTCTTACAGTCTTTGGAAATAGTGCTTAAGGATTTAACTTCTGCTGCCCATAGCAGGAGAAAAGCCAGTGTTACAAGTGGTTCTGGTAGGCTGAGCTGTACTGGCAGGATGTCTTTGTCTTGTGCAGGACTGTATGTGAGTATAAGTAGGCCATCTATTGACATTGATGAATTCTACTGTTAAAACAGTCCTAATGAGCTATATAGTAGGTTATTATATGCTGAATTTAAAGCAAAGGCCACTTCTCTGTCTTGTTGGTATACTTTCAATTCAGAGATATCCAGATTCTGGTCAACAAACCTGTTTGGCTGCTTGTGTTGTAGAGGTTTACTAGAATAATTTCAGTCCCTGGTTTGTGTTATACCCATAGGACTGGAGTAAGTAGATACTGTTCTCTGTTCTGCAGTCAGCTTTTGGGGGTGATTATCAGCTTTGAAGACCAGTAGCAATGTTGCCTGCTTGTAAGTGCTGAGCTATGTACCAAGAATGGTATTCCTGTCTTGTGTGCTTCACTTCCTCTGCTCTGTGACCTGTTACAGTCACTGTATTACCCTTTAGAGCTGAGCAATGCAGTTTTTAATGGGGGTGGAGGAGTGGAACTGGAACACCTCATCTTGAAGTACCATTTTAAGCATCCAAATTACAAGATTTGCACATAAGCACATTTACGAAAAGAAAGAGAAATGCAACTGGATTTGAATATTATGTCCTTTTCAGCTACCTCTGAAAATTTTTAGTTAGCCACTTAAATATCTCAACATTATACTTCATATATGAAATGTATAGATGACTGGGGGAAGTGTGGACTACATCTGGTTCTAAGGATTCCTGTACTTGTCCCTATACTTAAGCTACTGTTATATATGAAAAAGTAAGCACCTTGACTCTTAAAGCCATTTTCTTTTGTTCCCTCACCACCAAATCTATATGCATCTTGGATTCCTGTTGGTCCTTGAACATTCTTGGGCTTCACCTGCCTCTGCAGTCTGCCAGTTTCCCCCAAACATACTGTGACAAGTACAGTCTTTCTCCTAGCTCTCTTTACTCTACTGACACTGGGTTTGCTATTTTTAATGTTTATTTTCTTTTTTTTTCCCTGTCAGGTTCTAGGCTATGTACTCAGCTCTCCTTTTTCTTGATCTCCAGCTGGCTTCTCTGGTTGGCACATTTCCTAGATTTCTTCCCACTTCTGCATTTTAGTGCATCTTTCAACCTTCCTCACTGTGGGGTGATTCTGGAGAGGTCATTTGCTGGGGCCTGTCTTTTGGCATTCAGCCCTTTCTGTAGCTGTTCCACAGTCATTAAGTGCAAATACCAGCACACCCTGATATTTTGTGGGCCAGAAGCACAAAGTTGCCTTCCTGTGTGTCTCTTTCTGAGCTTTTCTTTAACTTTGCATCTTTATGTGATGTACACTCCCAATTATCAAAGTTTCTGTCTAATCACTGATAATATTCTTTGGACTATTTTGTAAATTTGTTATCTTGTTTTCTTTCAAATGTTTCTTGAGACTGCTTTCTGCAAAGTTAATAAACTAAGTATTTACAGTAGGCATTTTACTATGAATGTGTCATGTTCAACTCCATAGCAGTTACCATTTGTGACCATAGTTGCTTCTGCAGATGAGCCCCCACTATGAAATTTTCACTGTTTAAGTGATGTTTTGCATCAGCTTTGTTTGTAGGAGATTATGCAAGACACAGACACAAAAAAACCCTGAAACCCCTCTGTTCTGTTTCAAAAGAAAATGGAAAATTGTCAAATTTGACTCCTCCTATTTGGGTGTATAATTTTACAGGCAGATGTGCAGATACTTAGGCAGCCTTTATGTGTGTAGTGATTTGAGAACCCATAGATTTGGTGCTGAACAGGCAAGCAAATTAATTTACTTTGGAAATCTAATTTTGCAGATACTCATGCTTAAAGGAATGTGACTTTAAAGTTCAAATTACGCTAAACTATGAGTTTGAGTTCCTAATATATTTAATATCCAATTCAGTGAGAGATATAGAGGGAGATAAGATCTATCATCATTTCAATTAATAGTATTTCTAATAATGAATGAATTATTGTATATTCCAGTATGAGGAAAGACTAGAGGCAAGATCACTATTAAAAAGAAATTGGTCACTTTGTGATGTATTTGTCCATCTTTTCAAAATCTCTTAAAACTGATACTCTGGTTGATATCAGCTGCTCCTGACTTGCTGACTTCTGTTGACACATGCTGTCTCCCTTCCTAAATCACATGGAGCATTTTCTATGGTGTATTTTCAAAGGAAATGGTTTTGAACCTTGAACAGTAAGTTTCTTAGAGCTAAGAAATTTTAGCTCAAGTATTCTGATTTTCTTTTGATCCTTACAATAGTCAATGATGTGAGCTAAATACAATATGGACCTATAAAGTGTTGATAATTTCTGTAAAAGCAGTCAGTTTACATTCATTATAAATACTTCTCTGTTTTGTTTCTTTTTTAATTCCACAGATGTATTTAGTGATTTTTCCAGAGGGGACTCGTTACAATCCAGAAATACCAAAAGTCATTGCAGATAGTCAATCATTTGCTGAAAAGGAAGGTAAGCAAAAAAAATTTTGAAATACTTATTTTGTTACAGTGATAACATATATTATATAAAATTGTTACATAATATGAAGATCATTTCACCTTAACTGGACTTTCAAACCTGCATGACTGGCATTTAAAGGTTTATAATAGTATAAACTACTGTTTTTCTTACAGAGTAAGATTAAAGTAGTTCATATACAGACATTTCTTGCATTTCACAATGTACAACAGTAACAGTACTCCAGAAGGCTCGCTGTAGTTTCTACAGCGTGTTTTTACACAGTATTTACAAAGTAATTACTTACTTTCTTGTTCCTTAAGTTGTAAGAATTGCCTACACTGAATAAGGGCACTGGTCCATCTAAATTGATATTGTAGCTCCAATTACAGTTGTTAGTCAATATAAAGAATATTTTGCATAGAGCTTGTTGTGCCTTAAAAGAAAAGGTGTTCCATCATTTCACTTTTAATTAGTGTTAGTACTCCTATGGCATTTTAGTTTTGTTCCTCTCTCACCTTCCAGTCTCACTGTTCCTCGGTTGAACTTTATTCTGGAGTTGCTTTGGTTGTTGGCATTGTCTCTATAACACAGATGGAATTACTTCATCTTCAGAAAGGCTTGCAAAAAATCCAAGAGTCGCGAGATTTTTCATATTTTCTCACATCATATGCATGTAAACTTTAAATCCAACAGTTCAGTGAACATGTTTCCTGATTTTGTTTTTTCCTGTTGACCAAAAGTGAAATAATTCACTCTAGAAGTAAACAAAGAATAACAAATAGGTCTGGTAAATTCATCTCTGTGACACACTGAAATGAATTCACAAGTCTGTGAATCAGCCTGTTGATATAATCAAGCTATTAAGTATTGTTAACTCTTGTCCAAAAGGATATATGCTTTTCTTCTCCTTGGGAAGAATGGAATTTGTTTGCGTGTATGAGCAGGAGAGCTGAAGTCATAATGTATTTGTTCATCGCTTCAGCTTCCTGTCGGAAATGAAAGTCAAATGTTTCATTTAGGTTGGTGGTTCTTTGAGAGTTCAGAGGGAGGGGGATGTTTGATCGGTTTTTTTTTTTCCTTCACCTTATTTTTCAGGGAAAAGGCTCTCATTGTTTTACTATTATTTTATTTCGCCTTTTAATTATATCTCTGCAATCTGCAAAACAGTAAAACACTACTTTTGTGCTTTCAGAGCACCTGTTTGTTTCTTCTACTGATTTTCTCTCCAGTACTGGTCTTTTTTTATTTTGCAATAATTACTCCTTTTAAAAACTCTCACAACAAATAATTATTAAACGAGAAGTATCTCAAATTCTGTTGCAGAATCCTTTTGATCTCCTTCTCCCCACTGCTAAATTCTTATGCTGTTGGTCTTTGCCCCACTTTTTATGTGGGGAGAATGAGAGGCAGTCTCTTTTCCCCTGGGGCCCTGCTCCTCTGCATGTCCACACAGACACAGACGCTCACGGGAGCTGGAGCATCCCTCATGCAAGTGTGTTGGGAAGCAGGGGCTGACACTGAGAGCAGAACCAGACTGTTCTGAAGGCTGAGCCTTGAGCACGTACCAGTGCAGGGCACATCCCAGTACGCCGGGAGCTGTGGGCATGGGCAGCTCCACGTGGCTGCTGGCAGGATGCGATTCCAGCTCCCCAGGGTCCCACTCTGCTGCTGTGCAGTGCTGCTGGCCCTGCCTTGTGGCTTGTCCTCAGCAACCTTGGTGTCCCCACAGTGCTGGCTGGGTGCTGGGGCTGCAGCATGGGAGCCATGGCCACAGGCCCACCATGGCCACGGGCAGGCTGAGCGATGGCCGTGCTCCCTGGCAGCGCTGTCACGGGACGCTGCCGCGTGTCCAAAAGATCCGGCAGACTTCTCACTTCCTACAGGTTTAGGAGGGGTGGTAACATGCAATAGGTCTGCCAGCCATAGGAATGAGGAGGACATACTGTAACCTACGGTTTAAATAAAATTGCATTTCATTCTTTGTGGGGATATAATGAAGTCTAATAGTTTAGTCGTGTCATCTTAGTATATTTGTTAAAGAGCACAGTGCTTCAGTGTGGGCCTTACTGACATGTAGGGGAATTTGTTTGCTTGTTTTGTACCTTGAAATGATTTTTTTTCCCTACTTTTTTGCTCAGTTTTATGTTGAGAAAATACTGCAAATGTAATATTGGGAAAAGTGGTTTAATTAAGAAGAATTAAACTAGAAACCCATGTTAAAACCAGAGCTATTAGCCCCAAAGATAACAAAGCTATTCCTAGAGCACAAGCATAACTCAGTGTTTATGATGCTGTCTGAAATACTGGTTTTGTGTGTGTATATGTTTTAGTAATTCTGCAGAGAAGAAGTATAAAAAGGTTTTTGTGGGATTTTACTTTTACTCTCCATGAGCTGCATCCTCTTCTAGAGAAGATTCATTGGTTTAGGCAGAATTCTTGGGCTGAACTTAATTACCTGCTCTTTTGGGATCATTTGATGAGCTGCATCTCATATCTTGATGTTTTTTCTAAGTTTTGCATATTGTTACTGGCTCTTTACAGTTGGTCCTAGGACCAGTTCAACAAAAAGAAATTTAAAATTAATTTTTCAAAAGCTGATATTGACATACATTGAAGTGTTGTGACAATGCTAATGTCACTATTATGTCTTCACTCATTGATATGAATATTTAAATAAATCTTAACTGTCTATGAATAGGATGGAAGGATATCAAGCAGCAAAAAATATAAGCTTGAGGTAGCTCTTGAAAGAGAGGCAACATTTAAAAATACCAATAATAATTTACATTATCATTTGTTTTGCCAAAGGCTTGGGTTCTACACAGAATCTTGATTTCTAGCAAGAACAGGCAGTTTTCTTCTTTATGAAACAAGCAACTCAAACACACAGGGTAGGTCCATTGTAAGTTCTGTCCACTGAATTGTATTCAGTGAGAATTAGCAACAGAAAGTTAGTTACTTCCAAGAGTACTGATTTTGTGGTTGATGAACTGAGAATGTTGTCATCTAAGGACAATGCTGGTAACCTCCAAAAACTGAAGGATTACTCACACCTTTTACAAATGGCAGAAGATTCCCCTCAAATCAGCTTCTTACCTGGGATATAAGGCAAACTCAAAATATGTTTTTTTTTTAGGTGGCACTCATATTTTCATAGGGATTTAACTAGGCGTAATAATAGGTCATAATAATAGAAGTGGCAATTTTTATTCTATTTATTTAATTCAAAGTGTAAATCTTTTAAGCCTGGGTCTTTTTAATTATATTTGACTATAGAGAAAAATGTTTATAAACCCCACAAAATACATGATAGGGTTTTTTTTGTGCCAGCTTCTGGTATAAAATTTATTTCATTTGTGTGTAGCCAAAATATCTGTATGTAGATTTCTTATAATTTTGTAGTAGTTAGTCACAGAATCATAGAATATGCTGTGTTGGAAGGGACCCATCAAGATCATTGGATCTGAATTGTGGCCCTGCGCAGAATACCCCAAACAACACAAATTTCTTTGGTTTAGTAGAATATGAATTTTATCAAAATGTTAACATACGGCATTTTAAAAATTTGAAAATAAATAGAAGTAATCCAAAGCCCCCCTATTCCTAATATTACTGACTCTGAAAAGTCAAAACCAAAGGGATGAGAAACTTCTTAAATTTAACTTGGCTTGTTTTTGCTGAATGAAGACAAAACAATCTTTCCTGGTGAAAGGCGTTTTTGGAATTTTGTATTAATGTTTGATTTCTAACAAAGGTCATTTCATCAAGCAAACATTTGAGGTATGCATTTATTATCTTCTTTGGTTTTATGCAGAAAAGTTGCTAATGTAAATATTTTTTAATGCTAAGTTTATCTTGACAAATATGCTTTCTGCTAAAATGTTTGTGTATGCAGGATATGCTTATCTCAAAATCGTTTTACAGGTCACGTAAAAAAGAGGTGTTTCAATGGAGCTAAATGAAAATGTTTCCCTTCTAGGTCTTGGCATTCAATTGTATTCTAAAGCAATTAAAAGTATTCAATATCCATAAAAGTTATTTGGAATTATCTCTAAAGAAAATAGCTTTTGGTGATATTTATTCTACACTTTCATGAAAGCAGGCTTGCTCTAAAAGTGCTCAGTGAGACGTGGACAAAGATTATAGTTTTAAAAAGAGTGGGTTATGGACCTTGAGTAGCATTTGAGACCAATGATTAGAATGAAGTAAGGGTCTGTGTTATTAAAAGCTATCCTTAGGAAATTAAGATAGGAAAACCAGTATTACATTGTATTTCTGTAGATACCCATGATGGAAGAAAGTGTACCAACCTGTGGTGTCTCCCATGTCTTGCTGTGGAATGGTCATACTCTTCCTGAGAAGATTGGTTGCATTTCCTGTATACTTTAGTTCATAGTAACAGAAAAACACTTGTTACTAATGCATGCAGTTTTTAATACTGCTATCAGCTCAGTCCTGTTTCTGTAAGTTGATGTAATACTAGCATACAAATGGATGAGCTCTCCCACCATTTGTTATTTTATAAGTCTAACTATGGACTCTGGTTTCTATATGTAAAACTTTGAATCACTGGAGACATTCCAGAAAGCTGGTGGCAACTCAAGAGTTGGGTGAGTACTTGGGACGCTGCACATAACTGCAGAGCTTTCTGTCTAATAGCTTCACTGCACACACATTCACATGAAAAAGGAAAGATCTAATTGGTCTTGAAATCAATTCTTTGCTTCTCACCCTGGTTTCAGTTTTTGTGTACTTGAAAGTTGAGTTTTAAGTACATGGTTTCATGGGGAAGGGAGAGAGGTATGGAGACCTCACACTAATTCTGACATCCACTTTCAGTGAGCAATTAACTTTTGTTGATGAAATGTGGTAATGCTAATATAATACACATAGAGTATTCTTAAATTACAGCTGAGAATGTTTACTGTTTTCTTTCTAAAATGTCGTGTGTACACATCGGGGTAGAAATACAATTAACAAAGTCCAACTCTGAAAATGTCGATGGCCTGCCTGTACTGAACTGAGCTCTCGGAGTTTTTGGCCTGGATGAAGGGAAGAGGATGGCAATCTTCTACACAGAGTTGTACTAGCTACTATTCTATGTTACTTCACCCTGATAAAGTTAGATAAATGATATCTTGTTTAGTGTCTTTTTGTTATTTTGTGTTTAGATGAAAAGTTCAGTTCTGTAGATGTTAATGATTTGGGCCTTTGTACTTGCCAAAGTAATTATTTTTTTTCATTTGGTTTTCTTGCATACTTTCTGAAGTAATTCTGCATCTTAAAATAATGTAGTAAATAAATGATATTTGAAGTATCACTGCTCATCATATTTCTTCAGATTTTCTTTTTTTTAATGTCTATCATTCAAAAGTTAGAAGAGCAAAGCTATGGCTTTTTAAGGTAGAACATTACAATATTAGTAGCATCTAGTTAATTTTCTTTGGCATTTAAAATAAAATCTCATGACCTTAAATACTTTGACAGAGGGTCCTAACTGTATTGCACAACATTAAAAACAGTTTAAGTACAGTGTGTTTTGTGAATTGGATGCAGGCAGCTTGCCAAGGTAACTATACTGTAACTACTTGGTTTTAAATTCTGTTATGTTGATTTTAGTAGAGATCATAAGTAATTGCAAGAATATGTGGTAATGTTTATATAAAACAGATTCTTTAAAAAGATGTGCTGAACTGGTGTTGCTGCATGTTTATCATACACTTTAGTGTTTCTGAATAATGGATTATGGACTTTATTGATTTAGATACATATTCATATTGTATTTAAACTCTCAAGAGCTCACTGAGAACATGTGGAATAGGAGTGGCTTATTCTACATTTGCACTTCACAGATTGTCACTGACCATCTTAGTCACCAGAACTGGCCATGGATTAAAAAAAAATTAGCAGTTAATTCTCATGGATACCTAACTTAATAATTTGTCTAGATGATTCAAATCTCACTGAATTTTCCCTTTTTCTTTCTCACAGTAATAGTTCAAAAGGGAAGATGAGTTGGGCAGGAAAGAAATGACAGTGTTTTTAGAATATGTTTGGGAATTTGCCTCAGCAAGAGTTGTGTTGAGTGTCATGTCCACACTAATATCATTGCTGACACAGCACAAGAATATTCAGTGCTTCATTTACAGAGTAAACGTTTTGAAACATAACATAATTAGCTGTTTGATGTAACAGTTCACAAGCTAAGCAAACACTACCACTATGTTATGCTTCAAAATATTTACATGATCCATATAACATTTTGCATAGACAGTTATCACTATTGCCAGGAAGGAATGGCATGGAACAATGGCTTCAGAAGGAGTGCTGATAAACAGCCTTTTATCTTTGCATTCAGACAAGGAGATTCTTAGCAAATATTTAAAAAATCAAGATGGTGATTTATATTGAAATTTTCAACTCTTAAGAACGTTGGAGTGGTGTAGAAATGAGCATTATCTTACAGTGTTCACTAGATATTTTCATAATTTTAGATCAAAGTATGTTTTACCCAGCATGGGAGTTCAGTACAAAATCAGGACATAATATATAATCTTTTGAATTGATTTTTCAAGCAGAAAAGTATCAAAAGCAATACCACAGTACTTTGGTTTAGAAAAATTTCCTATTCACCCACCAGGAACCAGTAGATTCATCAATGGATGGTTCTTTAAAAATGTACTAAAGAGTAAGCCAATGAAAAATAGGCTAGAAATGAAAAACCACAATTTTATTCTGTTATTTCTCTTTGAGAAAGATACACATAGAAAAATAGTGAAAAATTTTACATAGCATGCTTTTTTTTTCCTAGAAGCCCTTTCAAGTAAACGTGGAAGAGCTGTGTTCAGGTCAAGAAAAGGTTTTGGGTTTGGGCTTATTTGTTTGCTAGTTTTAATTTTGAAAGTCATTCTGTATTAAAATTCTGGAAAGAGAACCGGGTTTATACTTTTGAGCCCAGTGTGTTTTAATGTTCTTAAGTATGCTCTGAGTAGAAGTGGTCAAGCTGAAGCAAACATGGATCTGAAATACTGTTGTTAAGACGTGTGGAGTGATGTTAAACCTGATATTCTTGTGTCCTTGACATACCAATCTCTGTGGCTTGGCCAGGAAAAGTTAAAAGTTGATTTCTGTCACTATGAGTTCATCAGTAGCCAAGTCAATTGTAACAGGTTGTTTGGAGGGAAGCATGGAAGATTTCCTCTTGGTTTCAGTTCTCGGTGCTGTATTTTCCCCCACTGCTCCTAAGTTTTCTGCTGGGGTAATGAGTAGGTTAGGATGAGTAGGTTTTAGTATGTTCACTAAATTGGTTTGTCCTTGGGAAATAAAATGCTGGTGTTAGCATTAGGTGTGCTTAAAATCCTCTGTGATTATCTGTCAAATCTATTTCTGATACAGAATTTCAGGAGGTGATGCTATGTGTGTTTAGTATTTCTCAGGTAATTTGGTCTTTTTTTTAACCTCAGTTGGACACACATAAATAGTAAAGATAAGTGCTGTTTCATCACTCATGAGCCACATTAAAACCATCACTGCTTTTAATGAGGAGTTGTAAAAAAGGCCCTCTTACTGAGCAGCCTTCCTATGGTTAATGTCCTTTAGGATTTCTATTTCATCTTCTACATGTGTTCAGTAGAGCATAAGCAGTGAGTACACATGCACACTCAACTGAGAATTGAGATAGAAAATAAACCTCTTGTGATTTTGAATGGAGATGCTGACATTCCTTGGTGTGATGTTCCTTTGGTGAATGTAGTCCAGTTTACTTTCAAACCGTGCAGTTTTGGTTTTTTTCCCCCTGTAGGACTTGCTATATTAAAGCATGTGCTCACTCCACGGGTGAAGGCAACTCACGTAGCCATTGACACAATGAAAGACTACCTGGATGCCGTGTACGATGTGACTGTGGCTTACGAAGGTACTGTGGACCACAAAGGGCAAAGAAAACTGGCTCCATCTATGACAGGTGAGTTGAGGCCTATGAGACACGCTGTGGCTGTATCCTTGTTTATATAACAGAACAACTTCAGGTGCCTTGAAAAGCTCTGAAGATAATCTCCACAGCACTTCAGCCATCCTACAGCCCCCTGGTAGGGCATTGTTCTGGGCTTTTACAGGGCTTACCTGTGACACTCCTGCCATCTGCTTCCCTGTTCCAATTCTAAATACAAGTGCCCTTTGCAGTCAAAGGGAACTTGGAGACATAGGCAGCAGATTCCATTTACCTTCATGTTTCTTCTAGCACTGGGATTTAGCATCACCCTAAATTATCTCTCGCTTCCTCTGCTGTGCTACATATGTGTGCATGTACATCTTATTGCTGAAGGGCACGTATTTTAGAGGTAAAATGCTAGCAGTAATATTTTACTGACAGTTTTTCAAATTGCTGCACACAGCCAGTAATCTTACAAACACTCAACAGCATTTTATGCAAGTGGGCTTCACTTACTTTAGTATTTTAAACTACCTACAGGATCTTAAGAAAATCAGATAGATTGGTTTTACATTCCTTGAGTAATCTAACCAGCAAACATGTTCTGGAGCTTCTGCTGGGGAAAACTCAGGAGCAGAGAGCTTCAGGGTTTGCTGTTTATTATGCTTGGTGGTGGACTGATAATTTATTCTTAAGTAAATAATTTGCCTGCCCTGTTACTGGAGTGCCAGATATCCTCTTTCTTTCCATTTGTAGTTGTTGTGTTATTCAGTTGTATCTGTGCCTGTCTGTTGCTGGTTGGCTCAAAGTGGCACTTTTGAGTCTTTTGCACTACCAATACCAAGTGGGAAAAAACAGCTACAGAGCTCTTTTGCTCAGTTCCACAGAGCTCTCCAGAGTTTTGGGCGAGGGATCAGTGTTGACTGAGGGACCTGCAGGGAACTTATCTAACTCTGCTCCTCAGCTCACCCTGTGTCACTGGACTTGTTCCTTCTGCTGCTAAAAATAGGTCGTAGTGCAGCTGTTTCCATGTCACTTCATTAGCAGGTGTAACTCCTTGAGTCACATGCACTGCTTCCCAGGTGCTAGTTGATTAGAAGTTCTGCAATTGTCTATTTTTACATTTTCACCCTGTTTGAAATTCTTTTGGATAGGTGAGAAACAAAACTGTCAACACTTATATTGTGCTGTAACATCTTAGGATGGGTTTATTTTATGTACATTTTGTACCTAATGGCATTTTTAATGTCAAAAGTTCTTTTTATTATTTAAAGTTATTTTATTTTTTAAAATGCCTTCTGACCCTTTTACAGTACCTTTGGAGACTAAGCAGCCTCCTTCTTGTCCCATCACCCAACCCTAAGACCCCCTTCAAAACAAATAGGATTGTTTCTCCTTCCCTGCAGCATATCTTGTTTCATGACTTAATTACTAGGCAGTTTCAGCCTAGTAATTCTCATGCCAAACTTCTCACTGCCTAATGGTTAATTAAACTATTAAAATGTCATTACCTAATGATAAGATGGCAAATGTTCAAATTCCTTACAAGACCTCTTCACCTATTGAACCTTATGGTTTGCATGAAGCAAGATATAATTATCGAAGGGGAACCAACAAGCTGAATTTCACTGTTGGCTTTTTTTTGTGTTAGTGTCAAGCAGGAATCAGATGCTTTGGGGTGGCCACTCCACATCCAGCCTTTTGGAGCCTCCGTGGCAGCACTCCAAGCATATCTTTCAGCCAGGCTTACTGTTAGGGCTGGGGTAATTACTGGCTCAGCCTTGGGGTAAAAATAAGGCAGTAATACAGAATGAAGTGCAGCCAACCAGCTGTTACCCCTTCCAGAGCAGATAAATGATATATCCAAGATAGATCAACATCATGTTCCATGCTATTGTGGCAGTCACATGTATTCCATATAATATAAATTATGTAGATTAAGAACATTTTATGAATTACAGTGTGGAGCATAGTTGTCATTCTTTTAGGCTCTCCAGACACAAAGTGACAGACAAACAGTTTCTGCTGTAAGAGATCAAGATAATTTTACCATTTGTTATGCAGAAGTCCAGCAACTGGTCTGTCAGGAATATAACAAGAAATTAATTAGGCATACTTATGCATTTGACATTTTTTAACATTATTTCTCTTTCACAGTGCTAAATTGAGTTATGCACACATGAAAAGGACATCTTATTTCATATGAACATTTCATATTTGTGTCAGTGCTGGTTGAGAATTTTGTTTTTCATTCTCATCGGAATAAAATGGCAGTGCAATCCTGGTAATTTTTAAAAGATAAGGTTGACATGTCTTTTTCAATCTAGCAACACTGATGGAAATTTATTGCATGGAAAACAAACTTCTGATAAACACAACTTTACTTAAGGACTTTGTTTCCCATACTATGACATTTCCCATGTGAATGAAATCTGAATTCCACACAGATACAGTGTTTCTTGAAATGCATTTTGCTTTCAGTTCTATAAATCTCAGTTCCTCAGAAGAGCCTGTGCCATTTCAGGAAAAACCCATACTTACCTGGGACATCGTCAGCTCTTGGCTGTTGTCTTCAGTAGTAAAAGAAGCAGATTAAAAAGAAGATTTTAGTGACTGTGAAGAGTACTAGCACACTTTGAGAAATTGTGTTAGCAAAATGTGAATGGGAAAAAAATTCTGAAGAAAATGTGAATTGCTTTTTAAATTTTGTAGTATGCAACTTTTAGTCTAAATAGTCTTTCTTAGCAAAATTCAGTTTTTGAAATTGTTTTAAGTCCAGCAACCTTAAATATACCGTTGACTTGCTCAGTAGGATTAAAACACAGCATAGTACACATTTCACCATAAGAACAGTGAATGCCAGACATACCTGACATAACGTGGTGCCATTTTAGAGCAGGTGAATTATTGTAGTATATACTTTCAAATGTGTTGAGCTTTTTGTCACTACTTATGCATGTTAATATTTTTTTGGCACTTTCAGTGGCAAGTTTGTTTTAGAAGACATCAGATTTGATTAGTCTTCAACAGTGATTAAGACTAAATTAACTTTACAGAGTGATGTTGCTTTCTGCTGTTGCTTCACATCCAGTTGTAACCAGTGGATGGAATTTTTTTCTTACAATTTATTCATTCCCTTTATTACAAGTTCGGATCTTGGTATGTTTCCACCAAGGGAAGTTTATATGGCAGCCTTTCCAAAGAATAGCAATTTCCTACAGGTTTCTCCTCGCTCTCTACCCTTGAAGATGGCCTGTCCAGATCATGAATGACAGAACATGGTGGTCCTACTTGGGGAGGACCACACTGCTCAGCAGTATTTATTTGTGGTCGTTAGAATAAGATGCTAATAATCATATGGGCACTGCAGCACAGCTGAAGGACATCTCAGGTATTGAAGTCTGGAAGAACTATTTAGAAGGGAAAAGGAGGAGGAGAAACTTGTGCTGAATTTGTTGATACTGTTTTACTACACTGTCATCAAGTGAAAAGCAGAAATAAGTTTGGGAAGAAAGGATGAGAACGTAGTTTTGCCCCCTTCTGAATAAATGTGCTAAGCATTCACATCCAGCTTTGTCTGGTGTTAAGGGGCAGGTCTCGTGGGACGTGGGAACTGTTATCATTCTTGCACCTGAAAGAGCATTATGTACACATCTACATCTTTATTATTCTGCCTGAAGGCTTTAGTGTAACCAGATGGTATTTATCTGACCATTGTAGATGAAAGAGTGTGTGAAATAGCAGCATGTGACAATGATAAACACTGAATAAAAATAGCAAGTATATATAGACTCTGTCTTAAAGAAGTCAGAGGAATTCTTGAGAGTTATTGACTCTGCTGTATATCAGTTCCAGAACAAACACTTTGAAAGCCTGTGTATGTGTGCATTTCTGAAAATCTGTACATCACTTTGATCAGTATAATTTGAGGAGGTCAGACTGGCCTAACTTCCCTTGGGGAAAGTACACTTTTCTAAAAGCTTGCACTTTTGTTAGGACCCAGTTAGACAGGAAAATATAAGACTATAGAAAAGAAACTGGAGTGATAGAAAACAGTCTTTGTCTGGACTGTGGCCCAAATTTGCTCACATCCATTGTCTCTCAAGGTCCGCAGAAGGATAACAAGCACACGGTTACAGATGTAACCATCAATGAAAGAATTAAAAGGCTAAATTATTAAGCTGATAAACATTAACAGAAGTATGAAACAGTCCAAAGTAAGCTCTGTAGTTATGAAATTACTAATAATCTCTTCAGATCTCTGCTAGCTGTCGTCTTCTATTGCATGAAAGAATATTGAAGAGTAAATGTCATTTATTTTAAATAACCAAAGAAAGTATGTAGATTAGACCTCAGGCTGGACATTATCACTGGTGAAATTTGTATCATGTGTAGGATGGCTTTTTAGCATGTACAGTAAGCCTCATAGCAAAAACTTGTCATTCTGCATCTGTTCAAGCAGAGTTTAAGTAATAATTACCTTTTGTATTTCAATATGTAAAATTTACATTGAGATGTTAGGAGGAATTTTAATAACAACACTAGCTGGCAAAATAGTTCTGTGCAGGCTGGACTAGATAATCTCCAGAGGTCCCTTCAAACTCTTAAGAATTCTGTGATTCTGCAATATTCTATAAGACATTTTTCTTTTCAAAGAAAACCCCAGTTTTATTTTGTGCAAAGTGTTAAAAACTTCTTTAATAACATGATTTCAGCAGGTATACCATAAGGTAAACTATCATTCAATTTTAACTGAGTGCATTTTCATTTGTCCTCCGTTGGACTAGAGCTGTCATTTCAGACCCTCTGTAATTCACTATTAGAAGTAGTTTGAGTAACATGAAAACCTGTCTGTTAATTTGGGGATGGCTCATTTGTAGTAGCACTTTCAACACAGATGTGGCCAAATGTATCAATATTCTGCAGATAAGGACAGTCTGGGTAAATGCCAAGTATTTTCATACTGTAAGAATTAAACATTGTATTTCTGGTCAAAAACTACATGTCACCAAAGAGCAGCATCAGTTTATGGGAGTGTATGAAAGCCTTGATGTAGTTCATCAGAGAAAATTAAAGTCAGTCTGAGCATGAGCAGCACCTCTGCTTCTTTATCCATCTGAAAACAAGGACACAAAGATGTCAACTGTGTTTGGGATTCCTGTAGCTTAGTTTCTTGTCTCCACCATCAGCCAATCTTGGATGCCTAAGGAAGAATGCAAGATTCAGACAACCCTAAAATTGTCTAACTTTTCCCAAATCACAGACACCTCTGGGCACTGTATCTGTGTGCTTACACCCCCTTAGTAGGGGTAAGGACCCTCTGCAGCTCCTTCTGAGCCCCAGACGTGTGTTCCTCTGATTGTAAACCATATTATTGTGTATCTCAGTTATTCCCAAGCAGCTCTTACTGAAGGTAAGCATGTGTAGTGCATCTGTAGCTTCCCTTTGCGAATTTGTGATTTGAAAACACATGGTTCTCAGGAAACCCTGCTACACAAGAGGCTCTTGAAAGTATTTACACTGAAGATGCATAAAATTACCCTCCACCCTGGACCTCATGCACATGTGAGAGGAAGCATTCCACTCCCCAAGCAGCATTTATTTACAAAGGCTAAAGGAACTCCTGATCTTTATGCAAAAGTGTATCTAAACCCTGAGGATAACAAAAACAACTTTTAACTTCTTCACACCGTCAGGTTTGGCCAAAAATATGTTGCTGCTTTGAGAGTCTGTGTTTATTTTGGGGGTTTTTATGCATCACAGTCCTTTCATTCTACTCTGTGATGCTGTTGTCTGTTTATCAAAACAGACTTTCTGAAAGAAAGGCAAAAACATCAATGCTAGCAGTGCTGGCATAGTTCCTAACAGATTATGGGGGTTTTTTTGTTGTATTTTTGTTGCCTTTTTTTTTAAGTGCATAGTTTGAAATTTTTTTTTCACTTCTGAAACTTTAAAAATATTCCAGGGAAGACACAGATATCTCCTGAATTTGTTCATTTTCTGTTACCAGTGGTGGGATACCCTTTGATGTAATCCACAGACCTAACCTGATCCAGGTTCTGATCCTGGCAGCCTTATTGATCAAAACTGTTACGCTTCTGTAGGAAACCTCCTGCTAACTCTGCCAACATACAATATTCTCATATTGTTTGTTACAGAGTAGTACAAAGGCCAGACAGCATCTGTTAGAATAATAGGTTAAAGCCACTCAGAGATTGTTTCAGTGAGCTATAATGTGCAAGTACTGTGGGTCTTCATCAGAGACCATCTTGGAAGAGCAAGACAATTTAAAATGACTCTATGCTGCTCTCCGTTGCTAATATCAGTATAGCAAACTACAGATTTTTCTAAGATTCTTTAGATCTCAGCATCTTCAGGAAGATATAGGCAAATGATTATTTACCCTTGAATTTGCAGAATTTGTGGAACTAAAGTTTTTATCTGCCATCTTCAGAATTTTTTTTAAGCTGTCATATCCTTCCTTCTGCTGTCATATCCTTCCTTCTGTTTCCCTTCTCAAAACTGAAAATTTGGCCTTTTTCATGTCTCCTTTTTTGTAATGGAGGTACTTTTCCTTTGTAAATATTTTAGTTGGTCTTTTCTGTGGCCTTCTCTGAGTCCACTACATCCTCCTTCAGATGCAGAGACCAGAAGCACACACAGAATTTAAACTGTGGATTCATAATCTTTATCTGTAGAGTGACTCTCCTTGCCTTGTTCTTGATGTCCTTCCTCAAGCTGCCCACTATTTGGGGGATTTGGGGCTTCTGCTGAGAGGATGGTTTTAGGGAAGGGTCAGCAGCTCCCAGACTGTAACCACCAATTCCAAGTTAAGCATCATGTAATCAGGGTTTCAGATTTTTTTTCCCTCATGTTTGTTTACACTAAAGCTTGGCTGCCACATTTTTGCCCTGTTTGTTCAGCTTTGAGGGCTTTTTGAAGTTCAGCCAATGTTTGACTACCCAAAAGAGCTCAAGGTCTTCTGAAAGAGATGTGAAAAACTGGAGCATTCACAGTTTGCTCCCTTCTTCAACTCATTAGTCATGAGACAGAGTAAAACCAGTCCTGGCATCGATCCTCGGAGGACCCCAGTCACCAAGTCTTTTTCATCCCTAAGTCCTTCCATTTGCTTCCTCTCCTTTAAGCAGCTTTCAGTCTTTAAAACATCATTTCCTCTAATCCTGTGGCAGCTTTATTTTTTTAATAGCCTTCAATGTGGAACCCTGTCAGAGGCTTTATGAAAATTCAAAAATATCATGTCCAGTGAATCCCCTTTATCCACCTGGTCCTTGACACTGTTTGTAGAAATCCAGCAAGTTGATGGGATGGGATTTCCCTTTACAGAATCCACACTGAATCTTTTTCAACAGACTGTGATTGTCTACGTGCTCAGTGATTTTATTACAGACCTGTTATCTTACCCAGTGATGTAAGACTCTGGTCTGTATTTCTGTATTTCCCAGTATCATCTCTAAAGTCCTCGTTTATAGAAGGGAAACTCCCTATTTTTCTGGCACAGTGGCTGTTTGTGATGACAGGTTGCACATCTTTTTTTTTTAATTCCCCATTTGAGAGCTTCTGGATGAATGCTGTCTGGTCTTGGTGACTTCCTGACATTGACTTGTTTATTTATATTTAGTCTAATATTTTCTGTCTGTTTATTTATTGATCTAGTTCCTTTGAATGATCTGGTACAAAGAATGCAGTGGGTGTAGGAATCAAACATTTTCAATGAGAAAGAATGATGCAAGCAGATATATGAGCTTCTCTTGCAAGGGCTTATACTTGACCATGAGTGCTGCTCTTCACACTTCCGTCATCCAGCAATCCTACCAGTGGCTTATCAAGTTTACTACTTTTAATATACTCAAAAAAGTTAAAATAGAACACCCTTTCCATTTTTCAAGTTCACTTTCAGTTCTCTTAAGTTTATGTTTACATTTGGCATGACCAGTTTTGTGGTTTTTTCCTTATTTGGACAAGCTTTCCATTCCTCAAAGAGGAGAAGAAAGTAGGAGTAGCATGGTAGCCTCCTTGATTTTCCCATTAAAGTCATACAGCTGTTTTTCAGACCCACACAGACTATTCCTTTTGCAGTGTTACAGATGTTTTATGTGAGCTGCTATTACAAGTTTTCCTGGGGCTTGGTATTTGGTGAGATTTTTAATAGCCTCTAGGTTGCCTTCTTGTGGACTGTATATTTTAGGGTGTTTTGACACTTCACCTTCCCTCCCATTGTGTACTTCCTTTAATTCACAGAATCATTAAAGTTGGAAAAAACTAATATCATGAAGTCCAACCTTGAACCAAACAGCACCCACACCCACTAAACCTTATCACAGTATGCCACATCTGTTAATTTTTTGAATGCTTCCAGGGATTACAACTTCACCACTTCCCTGGGCAAGCCTGTTCTAATGCATGGCCACACTTTCAGTGAAAAAAGTTTTCCTAATATCCATCCAGCCTGAACTTCCTGTGGTGCAGCTTGAATCCATTTCCCTTGTCCTGTCACTAATTGCCTGGGAGAAGAGGCCAACCCCAAAGAATTCTGCATTTTTGTGCTGGATTCTTTCTCTACAACACTGAAATTAATTGTATTGTGGTTGCAGAGCAAGACCACACCAGGAACAGCATCTTTTCTTGTGGATTTTCTTACTTACTAGATCTTTCAGGAAATATATTTTTTCCCCCTCTGATATTTTTGTCCAATTGTTTGGGTCATCTTGTTTTGGGTTTATTTGGGATTTTTTCCCCTGCTCATCCTGCTGAAGTATCAATGCAGTTCAGTAAAGGTAGCTGGAATGTCACACTCCTGCTGTCATTCCTGAACTTGCAGTCTCAGTCTGGCTTCACAGTTTCAGCCCACTATTATTAAGCTTACTTGGAAGTCATTTAATTATTTATCTTATATATATTCTAGTAGAAACTGGATTTTCCATCCACAAGGACTTTATTGTGCTTTTGTCTCCTTATTATATAAAGCTATTATACTTTATATAATCTTTCATGCACAGCACCCTACCCTCACTTGTACATCCTCTTCGGTCATTCCTGGTAGCCTGGTAACATTGTCCACTCCTGCAAGCCCACCAGGATGCCTGTGTTACAGGAAGGAGTGATCTCTAGGTGCCAGTAATTCATGTACGGTCTTCATATTTAGGCTCCTCATGTTGGTACAGAGGCATTTCTGAATCTTGCCCTCGCAATTAATTCAGCTGTATCCACCTGATGTTACATGAATAAGTTGCTTTTTCTGACTTTTATTCTTGCCCAACTGCCAGTTGAAACAGTCTAATTTTTCAGTTTTCATGGCCAGCCCCTTTGCCTAATAATGATCCAGGTGCGTCCCATTTCTCACTTCAAAACATCCCCCATCTCCTGAGCTGTATCCTCCTTACACTGTGCCCCTTGTGCATGCTTGGGGGCACTGATCTCTGTGTGCATGTAAGTCCTTGCACAAGGTATTGGCAGTGTTCCTGAGAGCTCTATTCCTCAAGTGCAGGCTTGTTTCCTGGCTGCAAGCTTCAGTCTGGGCTGCACAGCATCCCCTGCACGCTTCCCTACATCCGCAGTGCTCGCAGGTGCTGGTGCTGCTCCTCCACTGCTGCCCAGGGCAGCTCCTGCCATTGAGCTCCACTGGCCTGGGATGTTTGCTTTCCTGTCTAGTGCTGCTTTGCTCTACTGCTGCTTTATTTTGTTAGAGCAAGTAGTGAAATAGTTTCCTGTCAGCTCAGCTTGGGATGATGGAAAGCATGAAGCTGAGAAACAACACAGGTCTTAAATTTATGTTTGTTTTGCTGTTTGATTGTTAATTTGGTGTACAAAGTAAATGGAAGTGGAGAGATAGGATTTCTTTCTTTGAAGAGTACCTAGTTTATGAACTGCTTTTGTAGCTGAACACTGAAGTCCAGACTAATGCAAATTTAAGAAGTGGAGAAAGAATCTACAGTTCAGAGGAATGTCTCTGCTGTCATGGTTTTGCCTATAAAACTATACAAACCACAACACACAATGTTCTCTTACTGAAGAGATGGATTTTTACACATTTGAAATGCTAGTTACTTAGAATAAATACACATTATTCAGATTTCATTTTCCTGTGATATCACTATCAGTGTATAACAAAGATTACTGAAATCTGTTAAAACAGGAGAGATTTGGGGGCTCTAAGTAAACTAAGTCAGGCCTCAGTTTGTCCAGTCTTAATTTTGAAGGACTTTGGCAACAATTACATTGCAGTAGAAGAGCCAGTGGAGGAGGTTGAAATCTGAGCTACTTGCTGTCATATTTAAAGTGCATATAAAAATAGACTTCATTAGTAATTGAAAACTGGAATATCTGTTTAAGTGTAACACTGCTGCCACAATTTTCTTAAGGGACAAGGAAAGTAATTTGGAGTGGTGGAATGAATTTACGTGGTTCAGAAGGGGAAGGTAGTCTGAGGCCAGTTGTTTGTCCCTTCTCAGTTACGGATACATCGGTGTTTTGGGGCTTCTTTCCTCCCTCAGTTTCCCTGGTAATGCTGGTAATTCCAAAGAGCATTAATTGGCTTTTGAAGGTGAGGAGTTGAGAACTGGTAGAATTTTGCAGGAGCCCAAATTGCAATTAAAAATTCCATGGATTCAGTTCCTTTCCTGGAGGCTATTGCACTTCATTTGTTAATCTCAGTGCTGCAGTGATTCTCCCTCTGAAGCCCTGTGTTAGTGTGAATCCTGTCCCACTGAAGGAGGGGTACAGTGTCACAGCTCAAGAACAAAAAATGGCCAATCCACTTTACTGTAATTTTCAATTCCTTCCTTCTGCTGTGCTTGGTCACTAGAAGCATTATAAACATTCTGTGCTTGTATCTGTTATTTAGCCAGATAGAAAGTTTCATTAGGAAATTATCCCCCACATGAAAGTCAGTCCATTTGGCTCCCACACAAGTTGTGAGTATTCATTTAACCCAAATTGTACAGGTTTCTTGACTAATGCTGTCCCCTATATAATGTTTGCTTGTAATGCATGATTTGCATTTCTGTTTCGTCTCTTGAAGGAAAGTTCAGGCTTGCTTGTTCCTGCTGTTAATTATAACAAATTCTGGCAAGTTTAGGAATCTGAAAAGCCTGTCAGATGTTGGCCTTAAGGGCTAGTGTCTCCGAAGTTGGATGTAATTTGCGTATAATAAATTGCTTCAATAAGATTTTGTTTCTTAGCTTAATTACATAAGTCTTTTGGGAATTAAGCTAATGCGAAATTAAGGGTCATGGGACCACCACAAACCTTTGGAGGTTATGGTGATAAAATCCAGCTGTTTCTTTTCACATCAACCTCCAATATGTCGTCCTTATCCAGTGGTGTTCTTATGTGATTGGTGTAACACTGTAGATTGGGGTAAGAAAAGTTTGGTTAGTTGCATTAAACACTGACATGGATGGGATAATTAAATACTAGTCAGATTACCTGACTTGGCTGACTGCATGCATTACAGTGTCATCTGCAGATGTCCTGAATACCCAGGCTTTGGATAAAAGAACTTTGAATCGATGTGTGGGAATCATGACCTTCTCCAGGGTAGCACCTGAGGTAGCAGATCACACAGCCCTGAGTGAGGCTGAACTAAGTCAAATTCTAAAGAGAGGGTAAGGTTGTTGGGAAAGGCAGTGGGATTCACAAAGGTGAGAAATAATGACAAAGTTTAGGACCTTCACATATCGGGATTCAATTTAGAGTGGTAAAAGAAGACCAGAGTGGGAAGTGGTAAGAATCAGCTTGTGGAACTTGGGCCTAAGGTGGAAAGGCAGCAACAAGTCAGATATTTGAGGAGGCGATTTTGTTGTCTAAGTAGAATTGTAGAATTGCTACACTTCCGCTTTGTTGGGGGAAGTTGTTTATTTTGAAATTTTTATTTCTTGAGTTTTGATTGGTTTATAGTTTTCCTTAATAATTTATTACTGAGTTATAAGTAACATCAATAAATACTTGTTTGTTCCTATGGAGAACAAATTCATTCTCCTCATACCTATTTGTTCTCCTATGGAGAACAGCCCATGTGCTATGAAGCAAAAGAAACATACACTATACAATGCACAGAGTGTTTTAAGTATCTTTTAAACCTGGATCTTCATCTCTGACTGAATATAAATACCATAGATGCTTTTTATAGGAGTCTAGTACAGAAAAAGACCAGATCATCTGGCTTCCAGGCATTTATTTTCTAGATACAATTTTGCATACTGTTAGAATGTTCCACTTAATAGGTAATGCCACTGAAAAGAGGATTTGTACATCATGAACATTATAAGCATTTAAGACATGGATAATACATCTGTCATTTTAAGATATTAATAGTACACTTTTAGGTGCTCATATAGTCAATGAGCTTCATGTAATGGTCTGGATAGTATCCTTAGAGAAACAGCCCTGAAAAATCCTTTCTTCACATTAACACAAGAGAAAAAAATCTCTTTTAGATAACAGCAATTTCTCTGTGGTTAGTAAAAGCATTGCACATAAACCTGAAGAAAATGTCTACACGTACCATAATTCCAAACTCCAAGTCCTTAACTTGCCATCTTACATACTTAACTGCCATCTAATAGCTGTGGCTAGGAGAAGGTTCTGCCAGAACCCTCTTGGCAACAGCTGTGTTTGCTGCTCCACGGCCAAGAGATGGACTGGTGCCTGGATGGAGCCCTCATCCAGCTCTCCTGCTGATGGGGTGGTGTCACCTGGACATTTTATAAGTTTCTTGAATGCAAACTTACTGAGTTTTTCCTTCCATGGGAAAGCTCACTTCTAAGCACAGATTTTCTGTAAAAACAAATCTTTTTGTGTGTGGTTTCAAGGACATGGGTGTCTGGCTGCCCTGTCTCCCACATGGGAGGCCTCTTTGTCTCTCTTCTCTCTGTCAGCCAAGGATGTGAAAAATCATTATCAATAGAATTTGTAAGCATTCTTGCACTTTCGGTATGGAGCTTGAAGAAGCGAGTAGCTAGCTCTGTACCTGGGCAGAAATAGCCCAAATCCCTTCTGAACAATAGAGTCATTTTAATAAATAATATAAACCTTCTGATATTGGAGTCAAAGAGTCTTGATTCACCCCGCTGGGACTCCAGCAACAATAGTGCGGGGCCATGTTGCTCCCTTTACTCTGTGGTTCGGTGAAGGGCTCTGTGCCCTGGGCTCTGTGCTCTGTGCATGACGTCCAGACAGAACCACACACCACCTTACAGACTTCTGCATCCAAGCACCTCAAGACCTCAGGGATCTCTTTATCTCTTCTCTTTCCCTCCCCCTCTGCAAGCACACACACACATTTGCATGAACAGGCTTTTAAAATTCCTTAAGGCAATTTCTAGTATGTGATAAGGACTGTTTTTACAGCAAAGTCCTTACAAATCAATAATCCTGCAAAGATGAAAAACAAATAGGGGGATATCTGCTTTGGCAGATAACAATAAAGATGTACATGCTGTAGCAATTTATTTGCACATTCATTCCTCCAGATACCCCTTACAGTTACGGGTCAAAGTCTTCTGTGCATCTGCACTGCTGTCCAAAAAATGTCAACAACCTAAAAGGACCACCCAGTCTGTGTTACATTTGTTGCCTTTAGGTATTGTAGAAGGCACTTCTGGTCCCTTTTCAAAATAGGATGACTATCCATATTTCTGAGGACTCCTATCCTTACATCATGCAAATCTCTGTCCAGGGATACTGTGGTCACTGCAGTACCCCTTGCTACTGATAAATGCAAATGGTTACCAATGCACACTGCATAGGATTTCACATTTACAACATGCAATATATTACAGTAATCATGCCCAGTATTTTTACCACTTGTTAGTTGTAAGAAATTCCACAAGGCCATTTGAGTAATGGGGTTTTGTTTGTCCTTAATGCTTGCTTGGTAAGTTTGTCTAGGGACAAATTGAGGAAATGGGGTGGGGGGGGGCAGGGGGGAGGCAGTTTGCAGTAGGGCTGTCTCAAGCTCTGTGAGACAGAAGAAAAATGAAGGAATACAAAATAGAAAGCAGCATTTTGTTCTGAGTCTTCTGTCCCACTGCACTTTTTAATTATAGGTTATTACTTAAACTGAAGCATACTTTCTCCTGGAGATGCTTTGGGAAATCACTGTAAAATTCAAATTTTGTCATCCAGCAGCAAACAAAATTTAGATTTTAAAAAGGACAACCAAGGAGGATTACTAACTTTAAACAAAATTGCAGGATGGATAACTTTATGACATCAAAATTACTGTATCTGACACTATTGAGTGGGTAGATTGCTGCTGAGGTAGAGGGTAATATTTTCAAGCACAGCCTTTTACAGTTAGCAGGGTGCATTTTAGGACAGTTCTTCCATGTTGTACATGATAGTGGTCCACCATTTCAAGTGCGTAGGCCAGATGGTTTTTAAGTTCAGTGAAGTGCTCAGGGTCCGAACATAAGGAGGGAATGTTTTTGAGCACTGAACTTAGGCTTCCAAGGCACTTACAGTCAGATTTTTTTGGTGTATTCGTAACTCAGTGTTTTCATAACTCAGTCATGTTGTTTTGCTCTCTTCTTAGAGTTTCTTTGTAAGGAATGCCCAAGAGTTCATATTTTCATTGACCGAATTGATCTGAAGGACATTCCGGAAGAGCAGATGTATATGAGAAGGTGGCTTCATGAACGTTTTGAAATAAAGGATAAGTGAGTAGAAATATGTAGAACTTTCTGTTTCAAGAGTCAGTCTTATTTCTTTTATATTAACAAATATACCCATGATTTCTGTGTTACAAGCAATGCCAGCTGTAGGGCTCTCTGAAGAGGGGTGATGTTGGTACTCATAATATAATATAATATAATATAATATAAATACAATACAACCTTGTGATTAAACCTTTTGCTCAGGAGGTTGGGATTCCTCAGGTTTTGACCTTCTTTAGATTGAAGATGTGTGAGTCCATGTTCCAGGCAAGACTCATATTCATCTGAATACTCTCCATTCATCTTCTTGTAGTTAAGTCCTGCAGGAATGTGAGATGCCTGTGGCAGGCAAGCAAGAAAAAGCAGTGTGATTCTGCCCTTGTAATCAGTGTTAATTTGGAGTGATAGAGGGGCAGGTCTTGATCTAATCTCTTCTGCCAAAATTGTTTACAAATCTTTCATCCAGACAGCAACTGGATAAAAACACAGTTAACCCCAAAATTCCTAGCTTCAGTGGGGAAACAAGGTGAAGTAGAAGCTTCATTTGTCCATTTTTAAATTGTGGCAGAAGTAAAGTGCCTGGCTTCCTCCAGCATCTCCAGATAAGATCACTAGTGAGTATCTGCAGCAGATCCTGGGGGGCCTTGTTCTCCAGAAGGACTTTGTGCCTAAATGTAGGATTTAAGTATAGTTTGAGAGATGATGGTTTAATTTGCCAGATCTGAAGTCCTGCTTACAGGAGCTGAATCTGTTTACTTTCTAAATCCTTGAATATTTTGAGTGAGACATAAATTTCCCTGGTTCTTCAGTTCTGTTCTGCTTTAATATTGTTCTGCCAGTCTCACACTCTATGGGAGTAAAAAATGTATTCATTTGTCCTGAGAACTTTGAATTCATATAGAAGCTAACATGACTATCTGTAAACATGGCACTGTTACTAAAGTGTCTTAGACATTTAGGATCACTACTTTTTAATTTAAATAGATAAGGCTGTCCAGTGTCTGTCCCTTTAGTTATCTAGTGAAAGTGAACAAAACTGAATCATCCATGTGTCATTGTAAGCTCCTGTTCACTGGAACATCTTTCCTGTGACCAAAGCAGTCTGTCAGGCAATTTAGAGATAGTTAAAACAAATCCTCAGAATTTCCAGATCCATTTATTACTGTTTTTTAAAATTAGGAGGAAAGAAGTTACTACTAAGCCAGTGATGTAGCATCTTACTGTTGCATGTTTAGCTTCCAATATATTCAGTGTATTGTGAGCCCTTGTTATTTATTAAATTTTTTAAATTTATTATTTATTTATTTATTTATTTATTATTTTCTTTTATTTATTCTTCCTCCTTTGGTGCTCAGTATTGTTTTGTCATACAATATTGTACAGTGCTTTGGGCTTTTCTGCTAAATCCTAAATGGAAACAATTCTTGTCAACTATTATATTCACTGTTGCAGTTGGTCCACAAGGAAAATATGTCCTTAATGCTTACAAGGGTTCAGGTTGAGTATTTTGATGTGCATCATATTCGTAAGGTGTACTCATTGTCTGAACTTGTTACAGAGGAGCTGCAACGTAATGCGAGATCATGTGCTAAAAATGTTTGGTTAGAAGCAGTTACTGGATGAAAGTAAGTTTGCTTAAAATGTCTTACTGTCTGACTTTGACCATCTCCTTTTCCTCTGCTTATAGGTTACTAATAGAATTTTATGATGCAAAGGATTCTAAAAGAAGAAATAAGTTCCCTGGGAAAAGCGTTCATTCCAAACTAAGCCTCAAGAAAACTTTGCCATCTTTGCTGTTTTTAGGTGGCCTGACTGCTAGTATGCTTCTGACAGAATCTGGAAGGAAACTATATGTAAAAACATGGATATATGGAACTTTAATTGGCTGCCTGTGGGTTAGCATTAAACCATAAGCAGATGTTAGTCTCCAATCAGTGAAATGTGCAGTCTTTTCTTGCACATTGCACCAAATTTTTTCCTGACTTTATAGAAAAAAAAGTGTAAATAAAGCCTTATTGATCGAATACTGGAAATAATAGATTTTGTGACTTAAGCCTCTGTGTGGTTGGTCTGGGGAAAATAAATGTAGATTTTCAAATTTGCTACTGATTTTTGCTGGAATAATGAGAGATAAACTGTCTTATGATAAATTGCTTTCCCCATGAACTAACATCTATCTCTCTCTGCAGATTTGAATAAGTATGAGTTATGCATAAGGGTGTCTTATGTGGACCTGTGAATGTATTTACAGAGATTAATTTAGGGTATATATTTATTCTTCTGATATTCATGTTGAATTTTTGTTACTCTTTGGTGCATTACAGCAGCTCAGTTGCATCTACCCAAGCTGTATCGCAACTAAAATCAAAACTTTTCTTTTTTTTTAAAATTTTGCTCTTCAGTTTTCACTAAATACTGTGTTCTTTAAAAGGGACTGTGTAAGCTGACAAATCATGAGATGTTACCAGAAGCAGAATAAAATGTTCCTGAGAACTCTTGTTCATGGGGAAGAAGCTCTGTTTATCTAGTGCATGATTTTTGATTATATTGCAGTATTAGGTGATCATTTTACATATGCAAAACATTAAATTGTACCGAGCAAACAGCTTATTTTACACACCTCGTATTTGTGCATAAAAGGAATGTGTGCAGTGTAAGGAAATGTGAAGTTTTTGTTTCTGGCCAGAACCCTTGTAGCCTCCCTTATGTCTGCATTACCCCTCACACCACGAGTGTTCAGCTGAGCTCACACTCTTCCATGTGTTCGTGCCATAAGCAGAAGTTTCCTGTTACCTCACCATTTTCTGGAAGCAAACCACGTTGTTTGAGAGCGCACGGAATCACTGTAACTTCAGGAGCGGTAACGAGGAACCTTCAGGTGTTCCTGCTAAATCTGGAGCGTGTGCCTTTCCCACTCACCTGGTTTAGCCTGGTGTTTCGCAGGCCAGCAGTCATCTCTGTGCTGTGCTATCCCACTAGATCTGAGTCATTCTAGGCCATGCAGACCGCACTTAGGTTGAAGTTACGGGGTTGATGTATATGATTTGCACAGTAGATAATAGTCAACAAAATGCATATCCTATCAGTATTTCACCTGCTTGAAAATACACTTTAAAAAGCAAAATCAACAAACCCTATAAAAGTCTGTGATTCCCAAGGCTGGTATACTTGTTGGGGAAAGCCATTTCCTGATTCAAGGGAACAGTCTATATGTACAGCAATGGGATAGGAAAGAAGATGAGTTTTATCTTCTTCCATTAGGGAATTGGACTTCCTGTATCAAAACTAAAAAAATAGAGAATATTTTTATATCACACTTGCAAGCTTTAAATGTGCATCTCTTTCTAGCTTCAGTATTTGTCTTGTTTTAGAGTCCATTGTGAGTTAAGCATCTCTTAAAATTATATCTCAGTTTTTCAGATTTCACCATTGCCAGTTAATTAAAGGTTTTGCTGTGTGGGGTTGTTTTGGGGTTTTTTTGTTGTTGTTGTTGTTTTGGGTTTTTTTTAACAGAGTATTACAGAGGAATTACAGTTCCACCTTAAAATCATTCAGTACAACTTTCAGTTTGCAGTTCTGTGTCCTTCTATAATGGATTTTGTCACTGGAGTTATTTATATCAGTGATTGATTCAGGATATGTTGATGAACCATTTTAAAAACAATGACTGGGAACAATGTTGAAAAACAGTATTGTTATGAGGCTGTGAAACAAAAAAAAAAAAAAAAGCCATTTTATGTAACAGCCAAATGTGCTTACATGTAATTCTTCCTATTCTCAGCTGACTGTTACCAGTGGGTATAAGCAGAAGGCAACGTTCCTATGTTAGTGTGAGTTTTTTCAGTCGTGGAATGAAATTTTACTCTGACATGGCTAAATTTCTTTGTAACAGCTAAGAATAACATTTAATTATGCATCAAAAATAAATGCAAAATGCTTAATTCATTTGTAGGAAAATAACTGCTATTTTGGAAAGCCTAATTACGTGAAATATTGGATCTCTCTTGCTGTTTAAGTACCAGGAATATAATTGACACAGTGCAGCAAACAAACAGGATGTTTATTTTGAAACTTATTCCCTATGTTAAGCTCTTTTTTTTTTCCTTGTTATTAATTTATAAAGTTTTGAAACTGTAATTTGCTGATGTATTTGGCATTGGGAGTATCACATGCTATTTCTAAATATGCACTGATATTAACTTGAAATATTTCTTCATTAAAATAAGAAGAGCCAATGCTCATTCAACTTTGTCTGGTCTGCTTGTTCGATTTTTTCTGCACTTCATGTTTGTAATTTGGAACTGTTTAAACAAAGTCTGTGGTTTTAAGTCCTCGATGGAAGGACTTGTGTGAGAAGCAGTCAACTAAAAGAAAGTTTTCCTGGTGCAGCCAGAAATGTGTTTGAACTGATCTGTGCTTGCTCCAGTGCAGCACACCACCAGGTCAGTCGAATTGCAATAGCTTTTCACCCTTGAGCACCTGCACCATTTGCTGCTCGTTAATGATGTTCATTAGTGTGTAGGACCCGCTTTTGTCCAGGAATTAGCCTCAGTGGGGTCTGTTGCTGGTGGGCTGGAAGGAGGTGTTGCTGTTGAAAGAGGGGGTGCTGAGATCTGAGCTTGGTCTAGTGGAACGTGTCCCTGCCCGTGACAGATGGCTTGGGACTAGATGGTCTTTAAGGTCCCTTCCAACCAAACTACTCTGTGAAGTCTATACTGGACATCTGAGATGGATCTCCCTCCCTCCTGCCTGTGCCAGAGCCTGCTCCTTCACTGACTGGCACTTGGCATGGCTTTGAGTAAAGGCAAAGGCCAGACACTCGCCTGAAAAACAGTGACTCGTTCCTGGGTCATATTTGTGATGTGAAAGCTCCATTAGTTAGGCTTGTACAAACTATTCCACAGCCTTTTATCTTCTGTGGGAACTCAGTTTTCGAAGGACATTTTAATGCCTTTGTTTGTATTCCCTGTGTGACTAATTCAAACCAGAGCCATTTCAACCTGTTTGCCTGACAGACACAGAGAACCTACAGAGGATGCAGATGTTCAGGGGCAGAAGGTGCTGCCAGTTTTCTGGTTGTGCAGTGACAGAGCTGCTGGGCAGAACTGCCAGGCTCCCCACAAAACCTCTGCAGAAAACAGGCCACTCAAATCCCAGTCCCACCATCACAGCCTGTGGGAGGCATCGCCATGGGCTGCCAGTGCTAATGGTTTCAGAGTGGTAGATCCTAAAACCCACTTGGCTTGTTTGGAAAGTATCCAGGATGTGGTGTTCTCTCCATAGGGTGGGCTGGGCTTCACTGATGCTTTGAAGCACAGATGAGCAATGAGTTGCAGAGTTATGCCTACTTTAGGGCATCAAAGCCCAGTCACTGGGATGAGAAGTAGGAGATGGTCTCAACGACTCCTGGCCTGGGAAAGACCTGATATTTTACTTTTTTTTTCCTCAGGGAATCCCCTGTGCTGCTTTTCACCTGGGTAGGTTGGAAAAGATTTGAAGATTTATAGGGCCAGCATGATGACCTGATGCCAAAGGCATTGGCTGGGTACATGGATATCTGCATTCAGCTTTGGTCCTAGGGCATTTCTGAACTGCCCTAGGAACAAGGTGGAACCAGAGATGGTCCACAGCTCACAGCAGTCTGCAGGCAGAGGTTACAGAGAGAGGAATAGGGGAAGGGTTCCACCCTCAAGTGCCTTATTTTTGAAGTGCCTTTCCATGTTAGGAGTGAGTCTGGTTCAGATCTTGTCACCACTACAGCAGATCTTGTCACCACTACAGTTGCTGTGTCCCACGCTCCACACCAAGACCTTCCTTCCCTGTCTTCTTCAGGAGCATTCACAAAGGCTGAAATTGCCAAAGCAGTTTTGAATTTCTGGATATAACCAGACTCTGGCCTTATTCAGCTCTGCGACTATTTAATCCAGTTGGGACCACAAGGGAAACAGAATTTAATTTCTAGTTGGCCAAGATGGGAGAGTTGACACTGTAATGATCCCAAAAAGTATAAAATGCTATACATCATTAAGCACAAATAGAAGGATATGCAGATTTCTTAAGGCTGAAACCTGAACTGGAGGTACTAAGTTAAATTGCTTTTCCTGCTGTATGCATTAAAGTCACTGGTTAAGGCTGTCAGAGTTTAGCAGGCATTTGCATCTCCTATAGTGTCCTACTGTACTTTTAGCAGAAACACTGTAGGTCCAGAAAAGGACATTGCCTTTATGCTAGTTTGCACCCAAGTCTTTCAAAGTCTTGCATGATAAACAGGCTATAAAATTTTGCCTCTAATCTGTATAATCTATGAGTGGTTTTTGGCTTCTATAAACTATGAAGTCTTCACTTTTTTGTCACACAAGGTATAAAAAAGTTGGTTTGACATCAGGATGCTTTAATAAATTCCTGTTTATCACAAAGGATTGCATTAGTACGGTCACATACTGAGAGATGTTGAAAAGACTTTAAAAACACACACTGTTTTTATAGCCAGGGGAGATAAATCAAAATGCAGAAATACTTCTTTCAGGAATCCCACACTTGTAACTAGGACTTGGTTGTAGTCATAGGTGAATAACCTGGTTCACGCAGCTATTTAAAGACAGAGAAATAGAGTTGCTGGAGAAATGGTGTTTTTATTGTCCAGAAAAGGAAAGGTATTCCAAAGAGCTGAAAAATAATTCTGCATAACCCATAGTAGCTCTGTTGGCACAGGATATGGTATTGTTTTCTAAGTTTAAACAGTAATAAGAGATCGTGCGTACGTATCCTGATACTGTCAGTTGTATTCCTGACAAAATCACAAGAGATTCAAGGAGTCTCAATGCTTAGGACACATCCCCTTTTGCACCTCAGGGCTGGAAATGCCAAGTGGCTGCTGTCGCTAGCTCATCCTGTGTATCCCTTTGGAATGCTGGCTGCTGCTTTCAGAGCCAGTTTAAAACTAACAATTATTCTTGGCAGCGCAAACACGTATGAAAGCAGAGGTGTGGACTGGGACATGTACCATCACCAGGGGTGCTGGGCACTCTGATAAAGCCTGGGCAGTCCATCAATTAGCCCTGCAGAAGCCAGGAATGGGAGCTCAGGCCAGCACAGAGCTGCAGTCAGGGTGACACAGCCACGTGCCTGTTTGAAGAGCCAGTCTCAGCACAAGGGTGGGCACTGGCAGCGCCACAGCGGACGTGCGTGGCAGGGGCAGCGTCTCCAGGGGCCACACCAGGCTCAGCTGAAGTAAACAGAGACTGCAGATTCCTTTTTTAATAGTAGCACAAATTTGAAGTTTAAAAAAACAAGTCCTCTCCAAACGATATGACATCTTGGAAAGGAAGGAGTACTCCTGAAGCCTCCAAGTTTGGAGTAATTTTGGGATCGAATGATACCGCAGAATAATTGAATAAGGGTCTGCCAGGCTGCAGGTTCTCATCTCTCTCTTCTTTCTCAGCTCAGGTCAAATCTTTCCACATGCAGTTATAAGCTTCCCTTATTCCTTAGATGCCTGACCTAAATTAAGCCTAGTTTGCAGAAGAATTTAGGACTTGCAGCTGCTGGAGAAGGCAACACATAAAGAACATGCAGACATCACTCTGCCTGGTACAATGTACTTCTTGGATTGAATAACCAGGAAATACTTCCAGGCTCTGGTTTTCTGTTTGTGAGGAAACTGGTGATGGCACTGATGATGGCAGTGCTCTTCCTTGCATTTTAGAGGTGTTCAACAAACACTTTATTTTGTTAAGTTTTGGTGCTTTTTTTATAATATTCACCATGACAGTATCAGAAAGAAATGCATGATTATGTCTTCATAGCCAGGTTTATTTAGCAAGGAGTCAGTAATGGATGGGAAGACCATCTGAGTGAGCTCAAGTGTTCTTACATGAGCTCAGAATAACGTGCAGAGAGGCCAAAATGAAATCCTTCACATCCTTTTCCCACACATCACTTCCCAGTTGCCTCCATGCTTTGTTGTGTTTTAGTCTCCCCTCCGTCCCCTGATTTCCACCTCACTGTTCACACACTTCAGGTTCCTCCAGTTCTCTGCCAAGATGCCTTTTGTCTGTTCCAAGTCTACTTTTTCCAAATTATCCCATCTTGCATGTCTCACCTCCTCTGAATGCAGTTCAACTGATGTCCTTCATGTAGACTGGAAACAAGCAGTTAAAAAAAAAAAACCAAAAAACTAAAAATCTATGCTTTCAAGTATCTGGATTTAAAGCTGCTTTGGCCTGAAGCAGTTAGGAATTGCAAGTTCTAGGGAAGTCCCACTCCAGGCCCTGGAGCATGTCCCATGCTCATGAACTCACCAGAGAACAAAGCCTGCAATCTCTAGCTGGCCTCTGGCAAGCACATGTGAACTGCAGCTGGCTTGGTTTTTATCCAAAGCTCTATGAATTGGCCAAATTTTCACTGAGAGTATAAAAAGTCCATCTCAACAGTAAGGTTAAATTTTGTCCAGTTCCAAGCCCCTCTTCCAATAAGAAAAAAAGCAATACTGCTTTTCAAGGATTTCCAGAGTACAGGGAGCAGAAAGTGGGGTTTTGTTTGTCTTCAATCTGGCCATAATTAGGTTAAGAAAAAAGGTGCTCTCAGAAACATGAACTGTTTTGGCTGAAACTTTGAAGAAAACCCAGCCTTCAACACACACCTGGCAAGCAAAGTGTGGCTTAAATATTTGCTAACTGGGCAAAAGTAATAAATATATATAAATGACAAATAAACCCAGTATTGAGAAGGCAAGATGCATTGGGCAGTCCAAAACTTAGGTTGCACTATCAGCTATGTATGTAGCTTGCATCTTTCCCTCCCTCAGCCTCAAGCTCTGAGAAAATTTGGACTCAAGGATTAATGTGGGATTGGTTGTGGTTTGGATCAGTCTTTGTTTTTAGCTGGATGTCTTCAGTGAATCCATTTTATGGCTGCACATATCTCGGATTTGCTTTCCATGTAATGAAGTTTGGCTGCTTGAGCCAAACCCAGTAATATGCCAGGAAGCTTGGCTATGAAAATGAGGTTACAAAGGTTTAACTAAACCAAAGGGCTGAAGCAGAGAGGAGCTAAGTCATGTGCAGAATATCTAAGTGTTTTGTTTCCTCGTGTAAGCAAATACTGTGTTTTGTTCACTGAGTATCAGTTTCTAACACTGTTCCTGAGTGTACCTTCATCATCCAAAGCTCTGATGTGTCTCAAGTGCTTGGAAGCAGTCCTGCCACCCAGGTGGGGTCAGTGTTTCTGTAACCAAACTGGCTGGCTGATAGTACTAACTTCTGCCTGGAAGAATTTTGACAATTTGATTATAAAATGCATTAGAGACATGAGACTTAAAGGCAGAAGGAAAGAATGCAGGCTTTAATTGAAAAGAGGAGCGATTCCTGCCATGAAGAGGACCCTACAGCACACAGTTCTTCAGTCATACAGTATGCCAGTACTACATGTTAGCAATAGCCACATACCTTGGATGTTCAGGCTCATGGGGTTCATTTTTGGGAGTTTCAGCATCCTCTTTAGCCCCACAGACAAGCTGGCCTGCCAGGGCAGCTGGAGTTTGCATCTTCATGCTGTGCAAGTTGGTTGTGAGAGGCAGAGCTGTAAGACCCTAGCACTCTGCCAAGCCTCATATCCTTCTCTGTTCTGAATCCAAGAGTTCCTCTCACACCACCTGCCACCTCAGTGACTCTGTTGAGTTTGCACAGGAGCAGAGCCAAGGAGCAGCTTCAGACAAACAGCAGAGATCTCAGTGAAGAGGCAAGTATGAGCCAAGAGGCTTGTCCAGTGTTTGTTAAGATGTAATTTGTTCACAACAGCAGCAGCTCAGCCAGCATCTTGGATTAAACCCCAGAATTTGGGCCCAGCTGACACGTGCAGTGTGGATGCTGTCTTACACATTGTCTGACACAAGCCTCCCCTTGCTCATATCCACTCCCAAGGCACTCGGCTACCACAGTCCTGTGAGGCTCCATCCTCCGGGTATTTTGCTATTTTTATTTCTGCTGTCATCAATGACCACACTGCAGCCCTGAGCAGTGGGGCACCAGCTACTTTTTTCCCTGAAAATTAACTCAAATGAACTCAAACTCACCTGTCCTCTCAGCAAGCCACAGTCACCAGTGGGTGACACTCCATCCCTGCAAGCTCAGGCTCTGTTTGAGGCAGGAGCTCGGGGCTGAAGGCCCCATCTTATCCTACTTCCCACCCCCAGTACCCCTGCAGTGACATGGGCTAGCTCAGCTTTTTGAAACATTTCACACCTAATTCCTATCCTGGGAGAAGCTCTCACATTGAGCTACACAGGAGGACCAGAGAGCTTTGACAGTCTGTAAGCCAGGGGCTGTAAGGGGGTATTTATTATCCATGCACATGCTGATGCCAAGCAGCTCCGGGACTGTGGCCGTGCCCCTCCTGCCATCTGCCCTGGCACTTTGGCCAGGGTGTGCCTCACGTGCCCACAGCAAGCACATCAGCACACAGGGAATGAATGCATGGGTGTTTAGGCATGAGGACTGGTAGCTTTTCCTTTCCGTTATCCAGTGTTTTCCCACATTAAGCCACAAACACAGAAGGGACACGCTGGTTTTCATCGCAGTGAAGTCAATCCCAGATCTTTCTGCGTGGTTTATAATGAAGCTTCAAACCTGAGCCTTTTGTGACACAGTGGCTACTCTAAGGTAGCCAATGCATATTAAGAAGGCACTTTCTTTAGGACATACTTTCCCTCAGGAATCCTGTGCTGGAGCGCTGGGAGCCCAGGCTATGACGGACTCTTTCCACTCGCCCTTCGCGGACAATCCTGCTGTTCCCAAACAAGCCCCAGCCGCAGCCGCTGCTGAGAGCCGCCATCGCTCCTTCTTCCCGTGTGGGAAAGTGGGCTGGAAGCGGCCCTGGAGCGAGGCCCGGGCTCCCGCCGCAGGGAGAGGCGGCAGCGCTGGGAATGGGGTCAGTAGCGAGGGCAAGTCGGAAGATGCAGGGCAGGCGCTGTAACACCAAAAGGTAAAGGAGGCAGGAAGGAAGACAATTAAGCACTAATGAGAACAGTGTGCTGCCCCAGAGAGATGGGGTACGGCTGGGGAGGGGAGGGGAGGGGAGGGAAGGGAAGGGAAGGGAAGGGAAGGGAAG
>VWZP01000836.1:379305-426148 GCA_013396995.1 Dicaeum eximium
TGGGAGGGGCGGGGGGGGGGAGGGAATGGAAGGGAAGGGAAGGGAAGGGACGGGGCACGGCCGGCTCCGGAGGGAAGGGCAGCGGGCGCTCGAAGGCAGCTCCCTCCCAGCGCTTGCAGCTACCACCATCTCGTGGCGAACCAGCAGATCCCAGCGCCGGGCCGTTCTCACTATCGACAGCAAAGGGAAGAAGGGGCAGAGAGCTGATCCTCGCATTTTACAGTGAGCGCTGCCCCCGTGACCCCGGCGCAGAGGAGAGGCCGGGAGCTCACCGAACAGCACGGAGCAAAGGTGAGGGAAAGCGGCAGCGGGTTCATTCCCAGGCGATGTGCCCGGCCCAGGACAGATCATTCCCAGGTGATGTGCAGTACATGCCCAAACCACGACAGGCCCGAAAAGGTCTGTGTGACAGACCTGAACTCATCTGCACCCACCAGGCCCACAGAACCTGAGTTAGAGACCTGCCTTCTAAGGAGACCTCAGTCCTCAGGGGTGCTGTAAGAGGCTGTGATGCTTCTCCTCCAAAAGTGGCACAAATACTGTTTGTAGGGAGGAAGAAATGATCGTGCCTGCTCCTTTTTCTGTGGGGTAGTCAAATAAATGAAACCAGTGACAGTAGCAAAAACAAGTTCACAGTAGAAATCAAGAAAATCAGCTTAGAAAAAAGAATTTCATGGGAGGGCAAAAAAGGAAGAGAACTGCCAAAATGATGGAGAAGATTTATGATTTCCTCCTGAAAATATGTGAAGCAGTTCTGAGCTTCAGTTTAGCTGCTTTTAGAAACCAGTGATGGTTACAAGCCTTAATGCACCATGCTTTATGTAGGAAACTGTTAATGCACCATGGACTAATTTCTACATTTGAGATTCTCTCTGGTCTGATAATGAATCAGAAGTGGTGTCAGGGGTGTGGGGGTCAGCGAGCTGCAATCTGAGCCACATCAAAGGGGGCTGAGGACTAAGGCAAGGCAAACCCGGTGATGCTTACTGAGCACCCTCAGAAAACAAAGTATCCAAGCAAACACCGTGTGTTTCACACGTGGTTTACCCAGGCAGAGCCTAGTTAGTTTGGCATCAGGTTTGAGGTATTGACCAGAACATTCTGAGTTGGAAAGGATCCACAAAAATCATTGAGTCCAACCCTTAAGAGAATGGCCTGCACAGGAACTGAACCCACAACCTTGTCATTATGAGCACCATAATCTGACCAAAGGAGCTAATCTCCCAGAACAAAATACTTCTCCCCCATGCCCCCATATCTCCTACTTTGCTGCAAAAACCAGAGAGAAGAGAAATACCTGCGTTTTGACTTCCATCTCCTCCAGAAAAATAAGACCTTCCGGTCTTCTCATGTCATTTTTGAGGGATCCCTAGTGTGGACTGTTTTGCCTTTGGATCCCATGCCAAGCCCTCTGCATTCCTTTGCTCAATTCTTGGCTGTCCCAGCTAGAAAAAGGGTGTCTGATTTAAATCTGTGGGTGGTGATCAGTAGGTCCCCAAGCTATAGCTGTGCAGACAAAGCATTTGGCATCACACTTGTCTCAGAGAACTTGAGACATCCATGAGCTACACAGCTACAGCAGATCTGGACTCCCTTATAGCAGACAGAGGAGTCCAGACCCTTTTACTTCTCTATACTGTCACTTGAGGAACAAATGAATGTCCAGTGTTTCCTTCATCTGAACAATTTTAGGCATTGATTCCAGGACAAGATGAAACAGAGCCTCATTCATTACATTGACTGTATGTCTGTATGGAAAGCCCAGCCTGAGCAGCTCAGGCACAGATGCCATGGTGGAGGGTGACTGCCTTGATCCAGTGGATGCTGGCCCTGTCCTTCTGCCTCCACTGGGGCATCAGAGATGCCTCAGCACCTGCAGCCCCGGGGGAAGGGCTGCAGGCAGTGCAGCCACCCCTGGGCAGAGGGGTCACCTCCGACCACCCTCTGCCCCTGGCCTGGGGCACAGAGGTTGACGTGGGGTGTCAGCCCCTCAGGGATTGCTAAAAACTGAGCTGCCAAAGCAATGTGTGTGTGGTTTGGCTTGTGTGTCTTGAGATCCTCTCACAGGGGATCCCACCCGCCTCCTTTTGAGGATGGGCCTCAGGAGAAATCTGCCCTCTTCTCAGGTCTGCTTTCTCTGCCTCCTTGTTTTCTTGATATCCAGCTGATATGGAGCTACTTGTTTTGTCCTGTGGAGACCAACAGAAGCTGAGTTATATTTAGCAATGTTCCCATACAAAAGATCAGTCTTGTTAGGCAATGTTGGATGTACTGCATCTAGTGAACTACATGGCTAAGTGCCATACTCTGATCCAGAAATTTCTATTGCTCAAGCAAACAGGAAGCCCAGAAAATGCAATTATGTGCCTACTTTTAGAAGGAAAAATCTAAGCCATGGGCAGATCTATTTCTAACTTACTTCAGAAATTTCTAAAATGCATTTCAACGTAGTCAGTTGTGCACTTAAAGGATGATAAGAAACAAACCTTGAAGCTTAACACCATTATTCACACTGAAAGCTTGGCACACTGAGAGGCTGGGGCTGTGGGCTCTGTGCAGGGCTCAGCTGTGACACATCCCCATTGGGTTCAGAGTAATTACTCCTATCTGGTTTTCAACAAACTTGCATTAAAGTCACTGGACTATTACAACAAGTTTTATTTCTCCTCTCAGGCAAGATCACTTGCTCTGTGGGGCTAATGATCTCCTAAGCGTTCCTGTTGTTTAACTCTCCATGCAGAGTCATGCATGATGAAAGCAGGGCTGTACTTTATTACATTATAATGGTGTTTCTCAAACTCCTGTCATGAAATACCTGCAGCAGAGCCAGAATGTCCGGGGCATCCTGGTGTGTATTCAACAACACACCATATGCAGCTCTCTGTGCAGCCCACAGAGCATGAGAACCAGAGAACAGAAAAAGGAGGAACTGGTCTAGTCTCACATTAGAGGACTGGGCCTGTCTTCTTGAGTGAACTGTGGAAGGACAGACAAACCAGCATCACCTCTGTCAAAGCAGGCCATGGTTCTAACTTCAGTCCTTGCTAACATACTGCAACTCACAGCTTCCCTCACCTCCACAATGCCCCTCATCGTCAAGATCAAGCACATGCTTTTAGTGCTCACAGAGAACATAACTCATATTGCCAACAGCTTGGTTTATATTTAGTTGTTATTAAAAGCAGGGGGAATCAAATAAAAGTCTATTGGCTCTGAGAAGCTCTGCTCTGCAGGCAGTCAGATGAGATGACCTTGAGAGCTCTCCCATTTCTGGTTGCTGCAGTAATCACTGCTGCTGGGAAAATGAGCCTGAACAGGATGAATTCAGCACACAATTTCATTACATTTTTCTGTGCTTGTGGGTTTTTTAAATGGAAAAACACTCCACATTCTCAGCTTTCAACTTTATTTCTCTGTTCAGTTGTCCTAACAGTTTTTATCATCCTTATTTCATACTGTCTTCCTTCTTTCTGTTCCCTTCCTTGCACTTTATAGAACACTGCTCTCTTAACCAGGCACTCAATGTATCTCTTTGTGTCTTTTCTTGTATGCTTGAAACTTCTGTTACTTTATCTTGGCCCTTCCCTCTGTCTTTTACCACTCTTCACGTTGAGGCACTCTTTACTCCACCATGTTTTGCCTTGGTTTTGTTTTTGGTTTTTTTGTATCCTGAATTACATGCTATTTCTTGGGCTGGACCTTTATTTTTGCATGTAAAACCTGTTGCATTTCTTTAATCTCTAGTACAATCTCACCATTGCTTATATTACATTGACTTAATTGATTTCAGGGGAACTGGAATGGATAAGAGGATAATCCAAATTGGAAGACATCAAAATCCAGATAGTACAAAGTGGTAAAATAAGGAAGAGAAAGTTTATAATAATCTTTAAGGTAGATGTTCCTGGGTTGCAAAGGGAAATCTCTGCCTGGATCTGCTAGAGCCAGGAGCAGACCTGCTGGCATGACTGCAGTGTGCAGCTGGACATGCCATAAACTCACTTGAGCTTTCCAGAGCCCAGGAATATGGGGTCAGGCCACATGCACCACCTCCCAGCATTCTGACAGAAAAGCAGTGTACTTGTCCAATAGACACAGTCCCACAATACAAGTGAATTTTGGCCTTCAGCTGTCTGGGGAAACTCATATTATACAACCTGCATTTGATCACCTTTTTCCCTTGTCCTTTGACTTCCCTTTTTCTCTGTCAATGATGGAGAGCTCTTCTTTTTCCCACTATATTTGTCTCTGGGCTATGAAACACAAAGAACACCTCTCCTTTGTTCAAATAATCTGATATAATTTGTTAAGGACAGAGAAATAATGGGATAAGGGAGACCATTTTTATTTATTAAAGCAGTGCTATCAGCCCAGTCTCTAGTGTGCAGTTATACAGCTCAGCAGCACTTTCCATTCCTTGGACTGTACTTGGGTCAGCAGGACAGTGGCTTAATTGCTAGACTGTACAAGAAAAAACATGAGACCAAAATTACAGGGCCAGACCTAGCAGCAATGAGTGTCTGAGCCCGGCTGTCAGTCATTTCAGCCACCTTCCTGATGGCAGAGCTTGCAGGGCTGGTAATGCTGCCAGCAGTGTCACAGCAAGTGAGGCTCCTATTCCAGTCTGTTAGTATGTATTCCAGCATTAATCCAGGCTAATATAGCCATGATGTTTTACTATCTCAAACATGCTTATCCTATATAACTCCCATCAGATGTGTTCATAGCCCCCTGAATGACACACATATCATTCCAAGCCCCTTCAAAACCCCCAGCACATCAGGATAAGCATTTCCCCTCACTGTTCTGATGGCTTCAGTCAAAGAACAATTTTCTAGTGTTCAAATGCTCTCTCCAACAAAATGGTTTAAAAATCAAAATAAAACCAAAAGCAAAAGAACAACATAGACTAGGAGGCAGGCTCTGCAAGACTAACTTTGCAAAGCTGAATAGCCTGTGGTGGCCTAGCCCAGCCCAGTGGATGCTGGCTGTGCCATGGGTTTCCATCAGCCTCTGATCACTGCAAATAAAGAGCACAGCCCTCCCCAGTGGTGACAGAAACTATCAGGGATCACACTGTATTTCACACTGCTGCTAACACGAAATCAGAATGGCTGCAAACACTGAAATTGCCGTAAAGCTGAAAAGTTGATAAAGTTGATAAAGCTGTGGAAGTGGATAAAATGCACAAGTATATTAAATCATGGTTTTTTAATTGCATGGTATTTCAAATTTCTCAAAATAGCTGCACTAAAAGTTGTCTTGACAACATTCTCGGCGAAAATGCAGTAATTTTGTTTCTTTTACCTAGAGCAGATTATAATGGGGATATGAATATACCATCCCTTAAACAGAATTGCCAGATTCTTTACTAAAATAAATTGCTCCTTTCCACTTTGCAATGGATATACTTTTCATAGCAGGCATGTTTAAGAGTTAATTTTCCTCATGAACACAGACAGAAGCCTGACTTTCCCATGCTGCTCTGGGGATGTAGTATTGACTTATCTTTTGCTGTCTAAAGCTGTCAGGATTATATGTGCTGACTAAACTGGAATTCTGCTTCCAGCTTTGCACCTGTCCCCATGCATATCCCCATCACTTCCCATCGTTCCATCAGTTTACATAATTCCTCATGCCCAGCCCATAGATCCCTGCACCTTGCTCCTACTGCCCAGAAGCAAGACAGTCACTGGGGGCTGTCCTTGGCCAAGTACATCAGGGAAGGAAATGTTTTCTCCTGTCTGCCTTTTCTCAAAGGATAAATTGATCAAGGTTTGCAGAGAGGCTTCATTTAGGCACCAAATGTGCTCAAGTGGTTAAAAACCAGGCTTGGCACTTGGTGATACATTTCAAATTCTACCTCCATGACTCTCAGCAGGGCAGTTAAGTTTCATAATTCCTCTTGCCTATGATGGAGCTCAGGGTTTACATAATCACAGTGAGGTTGAGGTGGGAAGGGACCTCAGAAAATCATCTGGCCCAAGTCCAGGATCATCTAGCAGGGCCACTTACAGCAGGTTTCCCAGACCCTGTCCAGTCGGGTTTGTAAAATCTCCAGGGCTGGTTCATGGGGTGCTAGAGTTTAGTGTACACTTTGGTGTGCTTGCTGAGCCCCTGCACTCAGGCCAGCACCTGACAGACCTCTTTCTCTCTACTCTCCTACTGTGGAGAGGGATAAAATACGGAATTCCAGCTGCTGAAGCAAGGTAGGCAGGCTGGGGTATGTTAGGAATTCCAGAGTAGCAGGTAGGAGACATCCTAGACTGAGAGGAGGTTTCTAATAAGAGAGCGGTGCATGGGATTTATGTACTAGTGTAGTGGGTTAAGGTTATCTTAAAAGGTGAAGTTGGAAGTGTGTCTTCTTTAGTGTTTTTGTACAGCCCACCCAAGGCACATTTGGAGAAAAGACAATTTCTCTCTTCCCCTTGTTCTTTCTCTGAAGTCCATGCATGCCAGAATGACAGGGTTCCTGAGTTAGGACTCTTTTTGTGTTGCCTCACTTTTCTTTCCTGGAATCTGTTTTCTTCTAAGCTTTGTGCTTTCAGATGTTTCAGCTGCAACAATTTTTATCAGGTTTGTGTCACACAGGAAGCCTGTTGGTACATCAGCCTTTCAGCCGCCGCCTGTTTGATCAGGTGCAGAGAGGTAGAATTCAAATTACTCTCTATCTATATAATACCTATTGTTTCTTCTATATCTCCCAACTGCAGAGCTAGAAAAGAAAGATGTTGTTTCCCATCTTTCTAAAAGCCATGGTTTTCAAACAGCCTTTTGATCTTTCACTGACTGTCAAGGCAACCAGTTCCTGGCTTGCATACAAAAGGCACTCACTCTCCCTTGCCCGCTCAGGTCATTCAACTTGAGGGCCTCATTCACTGCTCTTGTTTGTTTCAAGCTGGGAAACTACTGCTGCCAGGTAGGTTTGGAATGCCACTGTGGCATCTTTGTAAAGTTTCGTGTCTGTTTTCCTAAGTAACATGTAAATCCATAGAGAGGTGTGCCACTAACATTCATTTCTTAGTCAATGAATTGCACCAAGAAAACCATCTCTCAGTCATTTCAGTGTGGCAAAGTATATCTCAAGAAAACCGAAGCATTGATGGTGAGATGAGAGCAAAGGGTAATAAGGAAGAGCGGACACATAAATAGTGTGGCCTTGATGATTTTAAAACTGCATGAATGTGAGAAGTCTGCATCTGATTAAAGAAATCCATTCCTCGCATCTTCTCTCTCCTTGGCTCTGCTTATGGCAAGGGAGAAAATTCATCCCTGCTGTAAGCCAACTGATGTCATTCTGATCTCTCTGTTTTTAATGCTTACTGCTGTGCTTTTTGTATTTATATGAAGAAATAGCATAAAGAAAGAAAAGAGAGAGAAAAGTTAGGCAAAGTTACAATAACAAGTGAGATACCAAGCAAAGATTAAAGCACGAAACAAAATGTTAGAACTCAGCATGGAGTCAAACACACAAAAATCCAGCATTATATCTTTATATCTCCTCTCCCCTCTCTCTACATTGTCTTGTTAGACTGTCATCAGCTTGCCATCTCACCATGCTTGGTATATTTTATATCTTAAAAATAGAAAATGTAGAAGGACAAAACTTCACTTTTAAATAAGGATATATTTCACACAGGATACACAAATTCCAACTAACCTTAATGTGTTTGTGTCAAACACAGAAGGAGTTTCTCAAGGAAACTTCTCTTTGGTGTTTGGTGCGGGCTGCCCACTCCATGCCAAGAAAGCCATTGAGAATCCACACTGGAGGTGAAGGGAAAGGGACCCTCACTTTCTGTTCTCACTCTTTGAGTCAAATGTGATGCTGCTCAAGTTTGTAAAATCTGTACATGTATCTCTTTATATAGATGTATGTGTGTTTCTAGGCACATATATCTGTATATAGCTAATGCCTTGAAATCAATACAGCTCAATTCTGTTGGGGGCAGAACAAGACTAATTTTTAGAACTGCAGCTTCACATAGACCCATCTGAATCTTGTCTATGTCTTCTTTTTGTCCGGACCTAAATCTCTATGCCTTTGTATACAAGGCATTTATTTTATTTGGTAACACTACCATAGGGTAAAGCCCAAGATAAAAGTAAATTGTCTCCTCATTGTCCTGACTCTTTCTGTTTAGGTAAGAAAAAAATTAAAAGGCTAACTGGCAATGGAAAATCTTAAACATTGGACAGTGGAAAACTGCAGGGTTCAGGGCTCATTCTGTTAATGAGTAGCAGTAAATAGTATCTTTTGTTTTCCTGCCTAGTTATTTTGGACAAGCCAGCATTGTCTTATACTCTTTCAATTGCAGAGCAGACTCCCTGCACAATGCCAGCCCTGGCCAGCAGCAAGGGCGTGCTGTATGCACAGCTGGTGCTGTAGGGATTGCAGTGTAATAAAGAGCATCCAGGTAAACCTGGGGTTTAGACACAACCAGGTGTGATAACTCCATGTACTCAGGTTGCAAAGCTCATGTAAAAAGAAAGACAAATCAGCAGTGCTGCACTGATGACTTGAGTACCATGGCAATGGCTCATTGAGGTGTTTGCAGTGCAGAGCTGCTCTGCACAAGCACAGAGCAGCAGTCAGGGAGAGGTGTAAACTGAGGAGTCCAAAGCTGTTAAAGACACACCAAACACTTGTGTTTTCTCCTTGGGATAAAATTCATGTTGTCTGGATACAGCTGTGTTTGTGAGCTCAGCTAAGAGTATGTGCCCAGATAAATGCATCAAAGCTGAAGAAGATATGGTTGTATAAGCAAGGCAATTGCCTTTGAACATGAGGTAGGTGCCTAGTCATCTAACCCACTTACTTTGGAGTATTCTGCCATGCTGAGACATTTTAAAGAAAATGTTGGTGGATGGCAGCTATGATTTCACCCATCTGTACCTCAAGAAGAGTCCAATTCCAGTGGAAGACAATCCTCATACAAGAATAGTTTACATAGAGCACTATGCAGTATTGGTCATGTTAAAAAACATGGCTAACAACTCCCTTTGAACAGGCCTCCTTCTTTCTCAGAAACATTGCTGAACTTCCTGGCACGTTCAGTAGTTTAACATGAATAGCCTTATAATTTTAATGATATTTTATATTGACTAATATTGCTATTTCACAGATTCACAGGGTTTTTGAGGTACAAAGGGACCTCTGGAGACAGTATGGTTCAACCTGCTTGCTCAAGCAGCGTGACCTAGAACTGTCTGCCCAGGAGCATGTCCAGTTGGCTTTTGAATACCTCCAAGGATGAAGACTCCCCAGCCTCTCTGGGCAATCTATGCCAGTGCTTAGTTGCCTTCACAGAAAAAAGTGTCTCCTTGTATTCCGATGGTAGCTCCTGTGTTTCATATTTACAGATCACAGAATGTCTGGGTTGGAAGAGACCTTCAAGATCATTGAGTCCAACCCATGTCTGAACACCTCAACTAAACCTTGGAACCGAGTGCCACATCCAGTCTTTTTCTAAATATATCCAGGGATAGTGACTCCACCACCTCCCCAGGCAGTCTATTCCAGAACTTAATCACTCTTTCTGTGAAAAACTTTTTCCTAATATCCAACTTATATTTCCCTTGGCACAGCTTGAGACTGTGTCCTCTGGTTCTGTCAGTGCTGCCTGGAGAAAGAGACCAACCCCACCTGACCACAGCCACCTTTCAGGGAGTTGTAGANGCGTCCCCTGCCTGACCCGCCTGGTGGATGCAGGAAAGGCTGTGGATGTTGTCTATTTGGAGCTCAGCAAGGCCTTTGACACTGTCTCCCACAGCACACTCCTGGAAAAGCTGGCAGCCCGTGGCTTGGACAGGAGCTCTCTTTGCTGGGTTAGGAACTGCTGGATGGCCAGGCCCAGAGAGTGGTGGTGAACGGGGCTGCATCCAGCTGGGGACAGTCACCAGGGGTGTCCCTCAGGAGTCCGTGCTGGGGCCAGTTCTGTTCAATATTTTTATTGATGATGTGGATGAGGGAATTGAGTTTTTCATCAGTAAATTTGCAGATGACACTAAGCTGGAGCATGTGTCAAGCTGTTGGAAGGTAGGATTGCTCTGCAAAAAGATCTGGAATGACTGGATGGATGGGCAAAGTCCAACAAGATGATGTTTACTAAGTCCAAGTGCCAAATCCTGCATGAAGTCCCTCTAGTTGCAATGGGAGGACTAGGGACAAAATCTTTCACTTTTGGCTTCCCTTATAGTCAGTGGAGATATGGAGCAAGAGCCTTACCACAGGATCATCCATTCTATCCATTCTAATGTGGATTTTTAGGAGAGATGGGATAAATCAGTGAGGGCTATCTGTCTCCACCAGAGAAGGAACTTAAGCAGCTAGTTCAGTATAAAAAATCTCACTTGCATGCAGCTCAGATCAGTAAGATGAGCCATACACTTGCCATCTTTTTAATTTCTTTTAATTTCTTTTAATTCCCTACCTGTAAATAAGTGATCTATGGCTTCTTTTTTTCTCCCATCTATTTGAACTGTATGTAACTACTATGTTAGGCTGAATGGTGTTTTGCCTGGTGTCTAGAAAAAATGACAACTGACTTGTTTTTGAGCTTTACTGGCTTCAGGCCACCTCTATTAACAATGAGGGGATGGAATACAGAGCTTCTAGAACAACTAAGTTTTGAGCATCCATACACAACCTAAAAAACTGACATAGAAGAGGCATGAAGGGAAAAACAAGGCAGTGAATTTCCACAATTTCTCATTGTCTCAAACTTCTGAACTCCTGCCAACTTCAAATCTAAACTGGCATATTTCTTATTTTGCTGTTTTAACAGGAGATAATTATAGCTCATTGTTCCACAGCTCACTGTATAAAATGCTGAGCAGTACTTCTGTCTATTCTTCTTAGGTCTGAGGAACTTTAACTACCTTTGATTCTTGTGTCCCAGATAATCACTATTAAGCAGTTAAAAGTTCATTAAAAATGAGGCCAAACATAGATGAAAATGCCAACAAAAACATGCCTGAAAAGACAGATGAATAAAATGGTAGTGCCATTAGAAGGAGATTTTCTCAGACTATATTTTAAACATATCTAAAGAACATTTTATATACTTTAATTATATTTGATGAAATTAACTTTCTTCGGCATAATTGTCCTAAGGATGTGAAATTTTAAAATGGAAATGATACCCTGAAGCAGTACCCAATGAGGACATTTTCTGCAAATATTCATATTTATATCTTTCATGACCTGGAGTTCAAATTTATCCACTGTTTTCCACACTATGGAAATAAGTTTAAACTATAATGCACAATTTAAATGAAGATGGGAAAAGCATGTTTGAGTTGCAGGCCTGTACTTTTCCACAATTAGGAAGGCAACAGTTCCCTTGGGTTTTCTTTCTTTGGCTGTGAAGGAAAATGGCTGAGTAGTATTTCCAAAACATTTTTGTGCTATTCCACAACATCAATAGCTCAACAAAAGGAGGTTCCTTCTCCCACTCTTTTAATTCAAACTCCAACTAAAAAACACATAATTAGAAAATATTATTTTAAATTATTTTATTATTTTTCTCTTGTAAATAACTTCTTTTTTTTTTTAAGTTCTCCAAATTGAAATGCTGCTCAGATCATCCCTCCTCTCAGCCTGAACTCTGCTAATGAGAAGGCCCTTGGCATTTTTTCTTCTTTGTGGATGGGTAGGGAACAGCCAGTGCTTTTCTTGCTAGCAGATAAATAGGATGGATGAATAGGGCACCATAATTCTAGATTAGGCCACAGATTCATCACTGACAGATAGTACAAAGGTCAAATAATATCTTACTAGAAAATATCTAAAACAGTGAAGCACACTTGGAAGCACAAGTTGAATCCATAATTCCTGGCCAGGTCACAGCAATCAAAACTGATTTCCTACATTTAAAACTAACTCTAAACTAGTAAACAATTACAAGTTTTGTGTTTTGCAGCACTGGTTGAAGAAGCCCAAGGAGCTGGCAGAGGCAGAGCTGGCAAACAGGCAGAGGGCAGGATGCTGACCTGAGCAGGCAATAAAAGCGTGCTGGTGTCAGCCAGCACACTGCCCCAGGCCAGCTGCTTGTGCAAATACACGTCTGCTGGAGCCTGAAATAATTGTGCAGAGAGCAAAGTAGGGCAGTTCTAGTAGAGACACAGGCTCAGTAGCCATCCCCTCTGCCAGACAGTGCCTGGCAGGAAAAGGATACAGATAACCAGCAATATGGGTGAGGGGAACAATTATGAGTGGAACAATTCTTTATTTGCCAGAGGCAGCAAATACCGAAACTGTTGTTGGCCCATTCCTAACAGTTGCATTACTTGCAATGTAGTCCCATGAGAACCTGATGGTCATTCAGAGATATAAAATGAGCCTCTTTGTTGGTCCATCTTATGCTGCGGGCTGGTAAACATGAGAAAAATGTAAAGATCTTATTAAAGAATAAAACAATGTTTCTGCATTTACTTCTCAACTGCTGCAGAACTTGAGGAATAATGATCCAACTCCAAACTGCTGTGCTCATAGGTACCAAACCAGAAAACTAAGAAACTTAGTGAATGTGAAATGTCAAAGAGAAGATAAATGAATTCATAAAAGTACATAAGATATAAAAAAAAAATTAGGCCAGATGTGGTCACCTTGATAACTTCAACATAGAGCCTTTCCAGATTGGTTTTGAGCCAACCTAGTGCCTTTCTCTTATTAAATAACTTCAATGATTTGTAGTCCTGTTTGTATGCAGTTTCCTCCTATTTTAATCTTCACAGGATCAGTAAAATGTTAGCTCAGGGATACTTTCTCTCTGAAGCACAAGAGGCTTAGTCAACCTGTTCTGCATAAACATGTGAAAATACACAGATCAATTGATTTACAAAAGGCAGTACAGTATCTACCTTGCCCATTCCTTCCTGTGTTGAGATAGCAAAGATTAGAGACCTAGGACATATTTATTATGTTTTCCCTATGCTTTAACAATCATATGAAAATGCAGTTCTGCTAAGTCTGTAGGCTAAGAACCAAGGATACTTCAACTCCTTGTGTTTTGCCATCACAACAGGTCTTTAAGGTATGAAAGCAGATCAGGCAAGCAGTAAAATCTCCTCAGATTTTCTTCCCCACATTTCTGAAAGACGGTGAGAATGCAATGTGTAATGTGACACTGAAATAAAATGGATGGTTCCAAATCTGGCAAAGCGAGCCAGTCCTTTTCCTTTTTTAGAGCCTGAAATATTTAGACATACAGTAGGTTTCCTTGATATTTCTGTATGGCACCTTCTATCTGACAGGATCTTGGGGCAGGTGAGTGCTTTCACAGACTGCTGAGAGCCTGAAGCTTCCCAGGTGGAGTTCTGGGGCCATGATCCAAGAGAGCCATAAGGACTAACACTCAGAGCTGAAGGAAGCAGCAGAAGAAACAGGCTGCTCTTAACTAGAGCAGTGCTAGCCAAGTACCAAATATCTACCTGTGATTTAAATAAAGCAAGGCCTGTGACATCTTAAACAACCACAATTTGTTGGTGGCCAAGCTGGCATTTCCAGTGGCACTTGGAAATCTGATGCACTTCATGTACCAATTAAAGAACAACCTTTGGGCATCAGTGTCCCAAACTGTGCAGGCCAGACAGTCTCCTAGCTCTGTCTGGTTGGGCAAACTGCACCAGCAATGTGCCCAATGTGAACCAACCATTCAAAATGTGCATCTTCATCCTCCTTGTGCCTGGTCTCCCTGATCACCACCATGACCAACAAGTTTTATCACTTATAGGTGAATCAGACTGAGCAAAGGACTGACCTCCATCTGACAGTTTTAAAAGCTCTTGCTCAAGGAAAAATATATGTCAGATTAGATTTGAGCTTCTCTGGAGCAGCTGAAAGGAGATCATCTGTCTTCCCATTATATCTATTCCATAGGATAAAAAACTGCAGCCCCTGAATGCAGCTGAAGCAGGCACATCTGTATCTCTGCCTGAGCACTACACTGAACCCCTATTTTTACCCACTGTTACAGCTAAGATGACTGAATTACAAGGTCACGTATTTTGCTGAAGGCCATATCATGAGTCATTTGATTAAAACTCTGCCCTTCCTGGCTCATAGTCCTTTTCTCTACTCATTAGTACACACAATGTAATAAAATGTTGGAATATCCCCAGAACGAAGTCTTGCTTAGACCACTTCCTCTGTAGTTCACTAGCGCAGACCTCAATTCCTGGCTTAGGCAACCTTCCAGCTCAACTATGTGATGCAAAATAACATTTTAAGTTAAATTTCAAGTGGGATAATGAGCAGCTACAGAACTTCAACATTGTTCTAAATTTAAACAAAATCACTAGAGGAATTTTAGAGAGTATTCAAGAGGGTAAACAGAATAGAGGCTAAGCAAATGCACAGTGGCCACTCTTCACCCTTTCTCTATTATCTATCTTGACAAGGGTTCTTTGATGCCTTTAATAACTTATGACCTTCCCCCTTTCTTTTTTTTCCCCCCCACAATTTTTAGCAAAAACCCTTTAACCAACCCTCTAATCTAGGATAAGTGAAAACTGAAAAGTTGGTAAAATTAACCAGCTGTTCTGACTGACGAGAAATCATTGATAACATTATATATTTTATTAAAGTTGCATTAACACTCTTCTAAAACAGTTTAAGGAAGGGTTCATTTAATAAACTCATACGGTGTTGGAATGAAAGATGTGATCATTCCCATGTAAGCTCATAAATTCTCTTGCTAGTCAGTTTTGAGTCTAAGAGCTCCAGTAAAATTCTCATGAGAACACAGTATCCATCCATAAAAACTCCTGAACCCCCCATGGGAATCAGCTGGTTTAGAAGGGTTCAGAGGTTCAAGCCTGTGGTTTATTTATTAAAATTTTCTCAGTAACTATATCATGGTATAATAGATAACAAGCACACTGTTTTGTGCTAGTAACATCCGTCTTCCATAATATACATGCACAGTAAGTTTCAAAAATAGGAAGGGAGAACACTAAGTCACATTTAAATGTGGGTGCACTGAACCTTCTCTCAAATCATAAACAAGAGTGAGAATTTGCTTCCTTATTTTTCAAAACCACTGTCATCAAATGCAGCTAAGATGTTGCTCTATGCAAAGGCATGAAAAGGGAATTCAGATCACCAGAGGTTTTAACAGACTGGTCTGAGGTTAGACACTTCTAGTCCCAGAAGATGATGGTGACTTAGAGATAACAGTGGTAGGGCATTAGAAGCTGCAGAAGTACATTCCTTCACTGTAGTATTTGGAGTGTGAATCTGACCAGGAGCATTATGTCCATGCTGGAAATACAAGCATTTTGTAGAGTCTGTGGTTGAAGGCTTTGAACCAATTTTACCTCCCCCCTCTATAAAGCCTCCTAACTAACCCCTAAAAAAGTGCAAATTCCTTCCTTTCCTTGGAGACAGTAAACAGCAGCAGGAATGCAATAGGCGGCAGTAGCTTCTGTGAGGCAACATGGTACCCAAGAATAGCTCAGATACTCACTCCAGTGAGAATTTGATAGCTAGTTTGTGTCAGACTAATTATTCTAACACAGGATTCACACAGTCATTTCCACCTCAAAAGGCTTCTGAGGGAAGGAAAATACCACTAAAATCCAAATAGATTTTTTTTCCTGTTGGAAAGCAAAGTCAGTTGGCCTATAGTCTCTGGTGGTTGAGAAGAACATTTCCACCCTAAGAAAGAGTCAGTCTTTCAGCAATATTTTTTTGGCAACTCATTTCAAGCCTTTAGAGGCAGGCTCTGGAGGTGGCAAGAACAGGGAGGTGACAAAGTCACCTTCCTCCCAGCTCTACAACCTGCTGCCAGCTTCCAACTCTGAAAATAAACAGGCAGATGGTCACAGCTCTCCTGGTCCAAATCACACTGCTTCATGCAGGTGTGCAGAGCACTGCAGCCCCAGCACACTGCAGGGGCCAGGACTGCCAACATTACTCTAAGGTGTCAGGGATGAGTATGCCATGGGCAGTCTCTGCATTCCCTACTCTGCAACTCCTATATGCTGCACTCTTCTCCTGGCACTGCAGTATTAAGATCAAATGGGAGAGGAGGATGCTGTGGGGAAAGGGTGAAATACCGTTGCATATTCCCTGCCTGGCCTCCCTGGGACACAAATACACAGCTTTCATACTCAGCTGCTCTGTGCTCCATATTGCATCCCATCCTCAGGGCCCCACTGCCTAACACTGATGGAGTGTTTGCCTAGAAAGAGCACAAGGCTGTGCAGAAAATGAGCCTCTAGTCTCCCCTCTCTGTAGTCTGTGAGCATGCAGATCCTGCTCAGAAAAATGGGCTCCATTCTGATTTCTGCAAACCATCTGCTGAAACGTAAATGTTTTATTTTTTATGCTATTGGCCTCCAAGCAACTTCACAGGCTACCTTCACTTACCATGACAGTACCTTGAATATGTTCAGAAAATTTGTTTAGCTTTGATAATAAAGTTCTGGCTTTATATTTAAAGTGTACTTCAAATCCTGGTGGGAGTGCATTTTTATTAAAAATTCTCTGTATCTTTCTCTTCATGTGAGCTCAGCATATGTACAGTATTTGAATGCCTGGATTAGGAGGGTAATTAACAAAAATATTCCAACAACTTTTTTTTTTCTGGAAGAAAGAAAACCTACTCTTTGTGTGTGTGTGTGTATCTGACAGATGGTTTCCTTCACACTGATACACCCAATAAATGTTTAAATAAAATTCAACGGTTCAACATGTAAAATAAGCATTACAAATCTTTATTAATTTCTCAATGTAGTTAAGAGTTTGATCCCACAAGCAGTGTACATTATTATTTACTGTTAACAGCTATAGCTGTGCACATACAGGGAGTCTGCAGGCACCTTTATACATTTATACAGATTTTCTTTGGAATAGAGCTGGCCTTGCCATTTGCTAAATCATTTACACCATATGGATAATAGGAAAGCAATGTAATATAGCATTGATTTACTTCTGCAAAGTAGAAACCAGATCTGAATTCCATTTTAGCCTGGTCAAATCTTAAGGCTTTAAGGGAAGCTTCTGCTTGGTCCAGTGATAACAGTAATCTGTACTTTACATGGCACATCTTCTGAAAAATTCTCAAACTTACAAAGATTTACAGGGGTCACTCCTGTCAAGAGTGAACTGCAGAGAGGGGTAAAAAATAGGTGTGTGTGACATAATGAGATAGGAGACAAATAAAAGACAACAGACCAAGAATAATGTATTCCCTTGAAAATATGGAGGATAATAGGTAGACACACTATAAATTATAACACTGAATTATCCTTTAGCTCACAAAAAAATGTCAGGAGACTTTAAATACCTACAGATGGTCAGTGCCTCCATTTTCAGTTACCTCTGACAGATGGCCCTTCCCTATGGCCCACTGCTGGTATGCCAAGAACAGAGATTAGAGATTGACTCAGAGGCAAGAGTGGTGCCACACTTTGCAGCTGTATTTATAGTCAGACTCAGAGTGTTCTTTGCCTCTGTATCTGCAATTCAAAAACACTGCATGAAGACATATTGAAACAATAGCAGGCACTTGGTTCTAACCCCTGTCCTGCTTTACCACCCTAAATCATACTGTAGTGAGACAAGGCTATTCATCAGTTGCATGAAGACCCCAGAACTATAAGTATCCATTCTAGCAGCTACCAGCTCTGCATAAAGTTAATGCATTTCACTATCACTGCAACTCCCTTCCATTCCCAAAAGCTGAGGATTCTGTTATAGATCAAATCATCAGTTAAATTATTGGCCAGTAATCACAAAACCCAAGCCAACTGCTGACAAATCAAATCCACAACTGGCATTTATACTAAATTAATAATATAGCACATGGGTATTTGTTAGCACTTTACCACATTGTACACAGTCTGGTTATTTCCTGACTCCAGTTCCAGTTTCAATCATGGCTCTTCATTTTATGCAAAACATCCAAAAAAATAAAACTATCCAAATGTCTTTATCACCTCAAAAAATAAACTGTGGGAGTGTGAAATGTAAATTCTTCACCATCCATTAAAGCTCCAGGTCCAGATGGTTTCTCTGCAGTTTTTCCAATGATCCAATTTGCTGTTTCTATACCATTTATGATGCCTTTATTGAGAATCATAATAGGTGTTCAAAACACATTTAGTAAACAACTGTTAATTTTATTTTTGGATTTTGGAGCATGGAGGGATGCTGGAAATAGGTTTGCTTGCCCACTTATCATTACCATCAACTGTGTGGGATGCATCCAGAACACAAGTCATTCTGGTTTGAACAGTGTTACCCACACAGCTGCAGGCAGCTCAGCCGTGCCCCTTGCTCTCCCTGCTCCTGTGGCCCATGCACCTCCCAGCGAGGGCTCTTCCTCACTATGGACCTGGGAAGGATGCACAGCATGGCCTTGACAAATGGCATGGGTAATGTGATTCCTGAAGTGAAAGATTTTTGTCAATTGAGTATCTGTGTGTGTCTGCAGATGAAACACTGCCTGGCCAGCATTTGCCCAAACTGATGATATTACAGAAGATGATCATCAGCCAGATTAAACAGTTACTGGGGAATTACAAAAAGACTTGACACAAAGCAGGAGCCAAACTGAAAAAAAAAATGAAAGAAGTGTGAAAACTCGTAACAGAACAGACCTCGGAAGGGAAACAAATGTCTCCAGGGTGTGTGGTTCAGCCCATGACTGGTAGGGAACTGCAGGGATCTGCAAAAAGGTAGAGGATTCACATCTCTCACAGAAGACATCTGTAAACAGGGAAATCTGCAATCTTTGGGAAGGGGGGTGTTTTTGTAACCCATACTGCCCATGAGTTGAGGGGGTGCATACAACTCTGTGCATATGTGTGCCTGCATAGAAATCTCTAACATAGTTTGCCTATTTGCATTACTGATCTTGTTTCCATAGTTCACTGGTTGCTGTATAATTACACTTGCCAAAAAAGCAATAAACTGCTTTGATTCATATTTATTTTAAACTATGTGAACTCAGCATTTTTCCCTGCAACATATAACAAGTTGCTGAAGCAACCAGAGATCTCTGTAGCACAAGGATTTCATGCTTTTTTCCAGAGCATTGATTGACACTGAATAAATTAATGTTTATTGAACTGTATCTAACTACAGGAGAGATCCCTTAAGTGCATGTAATATTTGTCTCAAAAGAATTATTTTTAAGTAAGGCATTACACACACAGTTATTTCAGATGTCCTATTTCATACAGGAGTTCATATGCAGGTGTTGCATTTGTAACTAAACATACTTCAATCTGGGGATCAGCACTCAATGTTGGCACCGTATTTTCCCCCTTGAATTATCTGTGAAAAAAACAAACTGGGCTGATTTGTATCTCTATTTCCACAATCTCACAGGTAAAAACCCTTAGGTAAGCCAAAGAAAGAATCAAAATCAGAACTGTGGTTTTTGCATGTTGCACAGGTTCACTAATCCTACAGGTTTTAGGAGATTTTTTTGAAACATCAATTCAGAATTTCCTTTTTCTTTAAGACAGACAAATCTTTACAATTTTACCCATTTAACTGGCCTGGCCAATTCCCCTTCCTTCCATAGCTGTAATAATATACTCTAGTATTCCCTAAAGCACGTTTTGCTGTGCATGCCTGGGTATGTTAGTCAGTGCTAATTTGCTATAATCCTGCTGCCCTGACTTTCCCAAACCACACTGCTACAAAAGTAGGCAGTTTGGTCCAAAGAGTGGACTCTGCAACAGCCTGACAGCCCTAAATATTATACATCATTGATGCATTACCAGTGACAGCAAACTCTCCACACATCCTCACAGTACAGATAAGGCACAAGCAGCCAAGCAATCAGAAAGGCTCAAACACTTACCAAACAATGAATTTTGAACAACTCGGTAAAGGAAACAAACATGCACACAAAAAAGGTCAATTTCTGGGATGAGAATGTAGCTGAATATCCCAGCCAAGGATAATTGTATTTCACAAAATTGCAAACCTCCATGAGAGTTTATAGTGGAAAAACACTGACAGGCCATTGTCTGCAGCACTGTATTCACAAGGCTGCAATTACAGCTTTACCATAATGAGTGTAAATCTGTGGTCAGAAAGACAAGAATATGATATTTTCCATGGAATACTTCATCCTTCTTGGATGTTTGGCTTGAAATCTGGATTTTATCTTGCAGTGTTGTTGGCATTGTTTAACTCACACTTTCACATTTGAGGCTGATGTATGTAAGTACTTTAACTTGGCTTCTTCTTTTAGGTGTATAAATAAAAGTTACTTCATCTTTTCCAAGCTTGAGTAATTGCACCCAACAGTAGACATGTAAACACTTTCTATCATTTGATGTTTATAATCTTCCCTTTGCACTCACAGTGGTACTCCTTTGGGTATCATCAGCCAAAAAAAAATTGAGACAGCTTTTTTCTCTTTTTTTTTTTCAAATTAGGTTACTGCTGTTATTAGGCAAGATCCCTAAGGTCTCACTGAGCTCGGCTCCTCCAGACAAGCTTGGCAAGACATATCCTAACCCACACTGCCTGATGACAAGCACCATGAGATACCAGTCTCACCACCCACTGAGGTCTCCTCTAGCACATGTTTGTGGAAGGTTCCTGGCTCATCTGCACTGGAGGAGCACCAAAAAACCCTCAGAGGAGACAAAAGATCTGGCTTCATAATCAACTAAGCATGAAACACAGTACTTGTGTATCTCTAAGTGTGGGAAGAGCTTAGGAAAGGGAAGGAAAACAACATCTGAACTGTTAAAACTGTTACTTCTGATAGATGTAAAAGATGGGTTGGTAATCATTACCAGAGGTTGCTAAGTAGTGGGTGGTCCTCCTTAGTGGATGTACCAAGTCTAATGAGCTCTGATGAGGAAAAGGTCAGAATCTCAACACAAAAGTGCTGGAAAAAGAACATTGCTTTGAGGGCCCAAGCCTGTTCACCACTTTTTCTCAGTAGTACTTGTGTAAGCAATACTCCTGATGTTAATGTGATTATCTAAAGGCAGAAAGAGTACTCATACAAATAAGGGCTGGGATTCATGCCTAGTAATCTGTATAATCTGGCACTCCCTCTCCTTCAGCTGCACTAGATGTTTTCCAGCAGATGACTCTCAAATAATATTTCCAAAATACACTGATATCCTGGGGGAAATTCTATCACAACTTACGAAATCTTTCCTGAGACATGAGTATTCATCAAATTCTATGCAGACATAGCAGAAGGATCTCAGGGGGAAGTGCAACATCAGGAGGGCTATAGTTCAGTCTAAAAGTCTCTATCTAAGCACTGATGTTACGTGGACTGTCTTAAAAGTGTATGTTTCCTTAATAGGGTACAAAGCGGTGTTAGTGACCTACGGTTCAGGTCTCACTGAAGTAAGAGAACCCTGAGGTATCATCTTCAAAAATTAAAATACAAACTCCTACCAACATTGCATTTATCCTCACATACTGTGGACACAAAATCAGATCCCTGAAAAGAATATAAAGGATGTCCAGGTGGGTTAGACCAACATCCAACTATCCCCACTATCCTTCTTTAATAACAAGAGATACTATTTAAAGAGAACAAGCCAGGCATATACCCACAATCATTGTATTAGGGATGCTAGGGAGCATATCCCTACTAAATTATTTTTGCATCTCTCTCTGAATATGAAGTCCATTCAACTGTTTATTCTATTTCCTAGTGTGCTGACCCATTTGATTCCAAAAACTCTGACAGCAGTAAATTCCACAAGTTCACAATATATGCTCATAAAAATAAGTATATTCCCTTTTATCTCTTCTAAACCAAATTTCTACTGGTTTCAATGACTGCCCCTACTTCTAGTTCTGCAGGATTTGGAAAGCATCAATTTTTATTCACTCTACTCACTGTCTTGATTTTATAAATCCTGACTACATCCATTCTCTCCAAACTGAGGCTCATGCTGTGAGTAGTTTCACTTCCTTGTATTTGATCCCTGAGAGTATGGGATGTGGGTTTGAGTGGGACTGTCCCTCCATCTTTCACTCCCTTCTTCAATACATAAGCAAGGATCATCTCTAAGGATCAGATCTAAGACTGCAGTTTCAGAACAAAAATGTCAGCAGTGAGCTAAATTTTCTGATGATTTATCATCATGGCTCAGCACAGAGTTCACTGAATGCCAGGTGTGGTTCAAGGAAGTGACTGTGTATGGGGAATCCAGCAACTGAAATAAGTTATTGCAAAATCACAGCCTGAGCCACTCTCTGTGCACCCCATAAAAACTACAATCTCAGAGACCGCCTCCTTCTGGGAGGGATGTTGTATCTTACTTTTCCTTTTTTTTTTTAGTGTGAGAATGATCTGAAGGATGCCTGTGATGTGGATACACCTGTCCACAAGCTTGCCCACACTGGACCTGAACAAGATTCAGCCAGCTCATGCTCCTGTCTTGGTCCATGGCCATGGGCAGGAGAGAAAGAGTTAGAGCAGTGGGCACAAACTGACGTCTAGGAAAGAGTAAGGACAGGGCATTTATATATGAGCTTTCATCCTAAACTTTGCCTAGCTTCAAACTGTTTTTCAGGCCAGGAAGCTTTGAGGCACATACAGGTTTTAGGTAATTCTTGGTGTATCTGGTGAATTTGGAGAGGGCAAAGGATCCTGTGCCTCTGTCCTTCAGCTGTTCAGCCAACCTCCATCAGCTGTTGTCTGAAAAACTTGCCTCTCATTATGTGCAGGTGAAAACAGACCCCTCTGTACAAGCACATAGTGGTGAGAGGTATCAGAGATCTGCTGTCTATCATAGGATGACAAATATTAGGGAAAGGGTCTGAAAATACACACACACAAAAATACCTTCTTTGACCCAAAAAACTTTCATCCTCATGAGTCATTTTCAATCAGCTGGAAACACCAAACAATGACTAATAAGCCACTTCAAATAACTTTGAAATCCCTTAGAGTTTCACTCTGACTTCATGAACTACTTTAAAATCCACATGTTTGTTATAAAGATGGAAAAACTTGGGATATATCAGTAGCAGAGAACAGATAGTGGTCCTAATTTGGATTTAGTTAGGCCAAGGATTCCTGAGATACTGAAGAGAAAAACCTCCATTTCTTCAGATGAAATCTATCAGATTTTGAGAACTCAGCTGGAAAAACCAAACCACCATTGAGCAGAACCCAAGGCAGTTTAATCACTCTCAACACCACCTACAGCCCTTTGATTATGCCTGGTGAGCAGAAACAATCTAACATATGTTCTCTCAAATCACTGTGTATCACAGCTCCATTGTTGCACTTTGTTTCTATTGATCTCTCCACCTTTACATGTAGCTAGAACCTAAATTCTCACACTACTGTTGTGGATATTGTCAGCTCGCAAGGCCCACAGGAAGGTTTCTGTGGGCATGCACCTTATTTCAGTGTTTGCTGGACTGAGCACCTGGGAAGATTCCTGAGACACCACTGACCAACCATAATTATGAGTTGCATTTCCCCAAATTTACCAAGAATTTCAGTTGGTGCTATACCTAATGGTTTCTTGCAGGCAAAGTTTCCTGACAAGTCAATGAAAGTGCACAGCTTCAGGCTATCTCACCTTTTTTGCTGATGCCTACAGAGACTCTCCCTAGCCTCCTACCCTGTCATGCAATCCCATCTCTTCCTTTGTGTTCTGATGCTTTGTAAAGACTCCTGACTTGACTAATTTAAACAAATGACTGATTGAATAAATTCAGCAAAAAGCAATACATTTTTCTGCCTGGTTATGTGTCTGCCAGGCTACTGAGTTGACTCAGTCATCGAGGACCGGGAGAGATGGAGCAAAACTCATCGATTACTTCACAAAAGAACAGACTGGAACACAAAACTGGAAATGAAGAGGCCCTTTTGGCAGCAGTGACCTGCTAAACTTGAGCACCATCTCCTGTGAAATCACTACCCAAGAACTCATCTCTTTTTCCTTTTCAGCCTTTAGTTCATGTTAATATTATGTTTAGTTCATAGAAATTTTAGTTCATAAATTTGTGTGGCTGCCTGTCAGATTACTTCATAGTTATTATTAAAAACAGTATCTCTGCCTTTTACTATTTGATTGACGATTCCAGATCGAAGCTTTCATACTAAATTTTCAAGGAAGTGACACCTCAGAACTGCAGTGTAATAACCCACAAAGTCAGCCCAGAAGGCTGCACATCAGTCTGTACATCAACCTCCTCAGCTTTTTAAAACAACCTTCTGTTACTTTGCTTATCTACATACGTGTGTGTATATAAAAGCTTACAGAATTTATCCATAACAGCCACATTTTTGTACTGCATTATAACAACTGACTTCTTCCTTCATTAACTGGATTATTAAACCTGAAGCCTCTGAACCTGCATTTCAGAAACAGTATTTTGTCATCTCTTCCTTTTCCATAATCCCACCCAATGAGGAGAACAACCTGTGCACAAAAATATTCCAGAACTACTGGAATACACCTGTCTCAGGGTGCTTAGCTGCTCTGTTCTCCCATCTCAGCACCTTTCCTTCTGTCTATGGGATTTCAGAGGCACTCTTCCATTCCACAGATCTCTTCTAGTATCACATTATGTTCTGGGATAGCAATTAGCACTAAATCTTACTTCAAGCTTATGACTATGAATAGCCCTTAGTGTTAATACAGGAAGATCAACAAAAAGCACAAACAGCTTACCACAGAGTGGTCTTTTATGTGCTTCATCCTGCTAATACCTTCTCTAACAACAGGTAGCCTCAGCAAAAATGTTCCAGGGGAGGGAGATGGGCTGTGTTACACAAGCCCCTTAGAGGTTTCTTGTTTTAGACATGACATAAGCAAAGCAAGGCACAAGCTCAGGCTTTCTCAGGGAAGAATACCTACATTCAGGTGAGAATGTAGCTGGGGCTAACATAAGATCACACATAATCAATACAGGTGAAACTTTCTAGGGACAGGGCTGTACACTTTTAAGAAGCCTCCACTCAACACTTTTAACTCTTTTTCTCTTCAGGTCACATTTTCCTGAAGATGGAAAAATATTTCCCTGAAACTAAGGCAATCTGCTTGCCAGATTTGAAAGTTTGTTTTTCCAAAGCAAAGAGATGCTAGGGGCTGTTCAGTGAAATGGTTATGTTTATAATGGACAAAACCGTGTATTTTTGCCTAAATTCATCCTTGTAGTTGGCTCAATTGCTGTAAATGGAACTTTCCAAAACCAAAGCAAACAAATCATAATACAAAACAAAATAACCAAAACAAAGTAAAATAAAACAGCTGGAAGCAGACACCCAGCAGGGGAATTTCAGCTCAGATTGGCAGTAACAAGCAAGTGAAAACTATACTAGAAAGCACACAGCAACAGTAACACTGGCTATGCTGCTAGCTCTGTTACAGCTCACTGTAAAGACTGAGGTGTTTGATTTGTCATGCTACCAAAAAAATAATTTAATTCATTTTCCTCCTATTCAAAACCTCTCGTCTGTGCTGTAAAATACAGCAACCATTTCACATCAGACAATAGTTAAGCAAAACCTTAGGGAAAACAGGACCAAATACTTTTTGTAATTGAAAATTGAAGGGAACATAACAAGCAGCATATAATTATGTGAATTCAAATCTTACACAGACTTCAGGGTTACCCAGTCTTCTTAAGTGATGAGTATCATTGAATCAGTAACCACAACTGGCCATTATCCTGGAGGTGCCAAAAGATACTGTATTTGTTGCACTTTGGAATCCCCTCAAATCGAGTTGCGTGGTTCTGCTCCATTTAATTCCCTGTTTATTTTACTGTGCTTTTCAAGAGCCACAAGTCTCATAATACTTCATCAAGAAATCCAAGATTTCTGGATTTCAGCTTATGAATCCACTTCTTGTTTGCATTTTGGAGCCATCCTGCCCTCAAGTGTCCTATGTTTGTTTTCCAAAGTTGGTGTACCTTAAGTCTTCCTTCCCACAGACACTGTGGTGAGATAAGGAGAGCAGTTCTGTTTTCCACTGAGCAGACAGACTTGGACAGCTCACATGGACGGGGTTTGTATTGCAGCAGTTAAAAGCTACCAGAAAAAAACAAATGGAATGTTAGGAGTGGAAATTAGATACGTTAACCCTAATGAGAATGCTGATTTGCTTTCCAGTTAGCTCTTTGGAGCGGAAAACTCCCACACCTTTAAGCAAAGAAATCTAAAGGAAACACAGGATTTTGGCAGAGATTTTCAAATGACCCCTGAAGAAGGCAGGTATCCAAGTCCTATCACATGGCATTGTGAGTCTCTCCCTGTTGTGGGCATGTTTATGCTCAGTCTGTTTGTGGGAACAAGGGAAGCGTGGGGAATGTCGCACACAGGCACCCCTGTATCACCCCTGAAGGACACATCCTGTGCTGGTCAAGAATCACTCACTTGAGAAAAAGCTAAAGAAACACTGCGGAGGGGGACAAAATATGGACAAAAATAGCTTGTGGTGGAATAGGTCCAGCAAACAGGGCTAGCAAACAAGAAGTCAGGGTGTTAAAATAACCACATCAAGCAGTTTCATAAATTAGCTACGTGTTTAGTATCAGAGTGTTGGGGCTTGTGCCTGATGTTTTCCCTGACAAACACATCTGAGCATTCAGCCTATGTGCCTGCTCACCTGACTTCATGGAACAGCCCTCAGACTTTCAAAAAACACAAGCAAGGAGATAGAGGAACCTGCTTATGAGAGGGGCAGGGGGCAGAAGAGTGCCTGGCACAGCAATGAGTGCCCATGGCTGGGTCACAGGGTGACTGTGGGGGCTGCAGGCAGCTGACCCCCACCCTGCCCCTGCCCAGGTCTCCATGGGATGGGCGCACTTTGGGGACAAGTGGATCTGCAGATGGGACTCCTTCATTCGTGAGTTCTTCCATCCCAAACATGGCAAGGCGAGGGGGGTTGGCCTTAAAATAGTAAAATATTAATGGACCTTTCCAGAGCCTGAAGGGCTGGAAAAGGAGTCTCAAGCAGGAGATGCCCACCCCGGAGCAGGGCACTGTCACAGAGGGGCCCCAAGAGAGGGTGCTGCCCTACTGCCCTGCACAGCACAGCCACGACCCTCAGAATCACAGAACTGCTGGGGGGGGAAGGGACCCCTGCAGATCATCCAGTCCATTATTAGCACCATGCTCTGTCCAACTGAGCTGAAACTTCGTGTGGTTTAGTTTATGGCCACTGCTCCTTGTCCTGTTGCTGTGCACCACCAGAAAGTCTGGCACTACCCTCTAAACACCCAGCTTTGACTTATATGCATGAATGAGATCCTCCCTCTTTCTTCTCCAGACAGAGCAGCCCCAAGTCCTGCAGTGTCTCCTTATAAAAGAGATCCTCCAGATCCCTAGTCATCTTTGTGGCCTCCACTGGACTCTCCAGTAGTTCCATGTCTCTCTTTTACTGCGCAGCCCAGAACTGGACACAGCACTCCAGATGTGGCATCACTAGGGCCCAGTAGAGAGATCACCCCCCTTTGGCCCGAGGGATCACCTCCCGCTGGCCACGCTCTTCCCGATGCACCCCCGGATACCATCGCCCTCCTGGCCGCAAGGGCACTGCCGGCTCATTGTGACCCACTTGTCCCCCGCNGGGCTGCGCCGCGGCGCTGGGAAGCGGAATGTGGGATGTGGAATGCCGGCCCGGGAGGGAGGCCACGAAGGCCAGGCACATCAAAGGCCTGGGGATCCCTGTCCCCTGCATCCCTGGCTCCCGCCTCTGCAAACCTCGTTCTCCGGGGTGCCATGGCCCCCTAAACCCACCTTTTGTCCTGAGGGTTTACGACTTTGGGAGGAGTGGGCTCGCTGCGAGTTGCTTACTTTTAATACTGAAGGCTAGACATGAAATGCTGAGTGAGCGCTCTTTGCTACCACCCTTTAACACTGTGGTCAAGGACACAGACGCTGAGCTATAAAGAAGGATGTGCTTAATGAAGTGTACGCTTAATCTGGGAGGAGGAAGGGAAAGGTGCCCCAGCGGCCCATGAGAGAGAGGCCGCGGTGCTGCAGGAGCTCTCTGGCTGCAGAGCACTGCCATTCATCCTTAACGCAGCACTGCCAGGGAAGCAGGGACCACATCACAACAGACCCTTAAACGCCTTCTATGGAACAGAAGCCTAACTTCAGATAATGCATCAAAATGTAAAGGTGAAATGAAAGGGGCGTAGATATAGGATAAAGTACCTGTATGTATAGCTTCCCAAAACAGCCTAAGTTTCTGTCTGGAAACTTTGACTAGACTCTAAAAATTAGTATTTTTGCCTGGTGCAGGGTTTGTTACATGCTGCTTGAAGTGCTCCAGGTACAATGTGGTTGAAAGGAGATGAAAGCACTGAGCTGAGCACTCAGAACACCTATATGTATCCATAGCGTGCACTCAGCTCAGCCACATGGCACAAGTGCAACAAAACATGCTTTGGATGGTGTCAAGCTTTTTGCCTGCATACATGTATTTGTGGCTGGGAAAAACGTATGCCACATATATCCCAAAAATTCCCCTAATGGAAATATGGTGTACCCAGATACTGGGGTGTAAGGAAGGGCAGCAGTTAGTGAAAGGATTGTACAATAGCCAACAGCCACACCTTCACCTTCTGAATGTTTTGACACAGTAGTCAAACACGATTTAGGAGAGTGTAGTGTTCTTTAGAACAGGTTAAGTAATGATTTTGTTTGCCCTCAGTTGCAATATATTTGGTTTTTTTCCAGAGTTGGGACCATGGCTGTTGACTGGATTGGTTTTGCATATGCTTCATTGTTGGTGGTTGGAGGTGTTGTAGCATACACTCGTAAAGGTTAGTACTGGGACAGAAGGATTTGGAAATCAAGCGTTTGATTTCTTCTATGCAGTGTGAGACATGAAAACTTTGCTGTAATTAACACAGCTGCATTTTACATCCATCATGTGCTGCTGTAAATGCGCTGAGGCTTATGAGATGTTCTTGGGCCAGCTTAAGCATTTAAGTGAGTTTGTTTTCAGGGCAAAGAGTGGGGGTTGCTATGTTATCTTTATCTTAAATGCATTTTGGGCTTTCTCATCTCCTTTTAATCATTCCTATGTTGAGGACAGTATATCCTTGATTAAAGCTTATTTTCTACAGAGAAATCCAGGCTTGATTCTGACATTTCCAGACGCACGGTGGGAAAAACCCCTCTACTTGTGTGCTCTGAGTCGGTGCTTAGTTCTCTGTTACTGTTAGAATTGTGCCTTTTCACAGTAAGATAACGAGTCGGGTTTTAGGTGGCACCACAAAGCGCAGTTCCGGTATTCCAAGGATTTATTTTTGCAGTGCTGCCCCAGCGCAGCGCCCGGCAGAGGTCGCAGCGGTTCCGAGGACGGGCCGGCGGCAGCTGCGGGCGGGTTCCGCTCTCCGCACAGCCCCAGCAGCGGGAGCATCGCTCTCCGAGCCTGTTCCACTGTCCGTCACGATTCTCGTGGTGTAGGGTCACCGTCTCCCTTCGTAGTGTGCACACGCTTTGCTCTCCGAGACACGGCTTCACATCTGAATTTCTGAAAACGCTGTGGTTTTGTGTTTCTGCACTCACTGACTATCCCGTTCACCTGCTCTCTTCACTCTTTAATACTTGATCAACTCTAGTGGCAAATCTAGATTTTTTTTATTGGTTATGATTTACATTTTCTTGCAAAGTCTTGATTAAAAATACTGAAAAGGATTGGTAGCTAAATGGCATCGGGGGTATGGATTCTTTATTTATAGACATCCAGGGATCAGCTTAATTCAAATAATGTCTGCTGGGCAGATTCTACACTTTTATCATATGGTACCAAGACAAATGTCTGTTCAGAAATCTAAATATGTTAGGGATATATCTGGGATTTATGAACCAGTTTTTCAGTAGCATTGCAAGAAGATGTCAAGTTACTTTTAGAAGCCCTGTTTTCATTCTCACTGCCATTTGTTTTTCCATTCTTTATTCATGAAATGTGATGTTGATGATAGCATTTCTTTGTCCAGGACTGATGTCAGACTGTCATTATGACCTGTCATTATGACCACACATGCTTTCCAATTTACTCTTCGTATATTGGTACATTTCTATCATTTTTGGAGACTCCAAAGTGCTGTAAGCTATAGTTAAAATGAATGTACAGTTCAGAGAAATTACTAAAATCCTTAAGTATGATAGAGAAAATAGCCAAATTTAGGGTTGTATTTTTCCCAAGTTGCAAGTATTACTGGATCCTGATCATCTCCGTCTAACTTAGTTGACTTTGCTCCTAATCCCATACATTAGAACAGCCCAGTTACCAGAAATATTACCTCTCTATTCACACTGGGTGAGGTAAGCTGGAATGTGGCAGAATCAGTTCTATTTTTTATATATTTGGACAGTACTGTGTAGAGAGACAACTACTGTATAAAGATTGAGCTTAAAGATATTGTACTGACAAATAACACTTGAATGATTTCTTGCAGGTAGTAAAATCTCTTTAGCTGCCGGACTCACCTTTGGCTCCATGGCTGGTTATGGAGCTTACTGTGTAACATGTGATCCAAGAAATGTGAAGATATCATTTTGTAAGTTTTTCCATACACTAAACAAGCAAAGAAACAAAAAAGCAGCATCCTGAACTGCATGTAAAATTCTCTTTTTAGTAAACTCTGGGTATTGCTTTGGTTTTATGTTGGTGTTAAATAGAGTTCAACACTTCAGCTTAGCTTGCAAAATTCAGGAGCCATTTACAAGGTAAGGCAGGTTATTGACACAAAGCCAGGAGGTGTGTGTTACCACCTGGCAGCATCTCCTTTTATGAGATGTTTGCCTAACCTTGCACATACTGTGAAATCCAGCTGAGAAACAGGAGGTAGTACTGCCATAAAACCATTAGCGTTAGAGATTGAATTTTGCAATTTGAGCAGTAAAGAAGGCGTGGGATCCACTGTTGCATAAGGTAACGTATCCTAATCTCCCAGTGAATGGAACAGTTTGACTTAGTGTTTTTCCTCTGCTGCTAAGAAAGGATACAAACTCTGCAATAATTGTCATGGTAGCTAGTTTGCTGTGAGACCCTCATGGAGGCAAAAACCTACAATCCCTAAGGGGGACATAAACCTTGCACGAGTGATTTGCAGTAAGAGCTGTTGGGAGCTTGTCTCACTCCTGGTTTTAGCAAAGGTGGTTTAGGCTGTGGTTTCATATGCAGAAATGCATTTAAAATACATTTAATCCAGATTGTGTGAGTGCACAGTTGGTTTTTCTCACCCTAGTATTACCTTAGAATTTGTGGTATAATGTTCATTCTGGCTTTGTGCTTTACACCAATCACAGCTAGAAAAATTTCCATATAAAAAAAATGTTGAGAAGCATTGACAGCAAAGTGTTCCCAGCAAGTTCTTTAGTAAAGGTGGTAATTGCGGACCTGGTCTGCTCCTAGATGGTCCAAAATTGGATTTCCAGTTTTGCCACCATGACCTTGCTCAGATTAAGTTATCTCACTATTTAAAAAAACCCAAAACTTTTTTTGGAATGAAGACATAGTCTTAAATATATGTAAATTTATTATCATTAGTGTGAGATGCTTTTAAGTAGCGTAGGGTATTATACTTCTATGGGTCAATTAAGTCACTAAGTTAGATACAGAATTTATGGAAAAGAAGACTCTTTAAAACTTAATATATGTTGTCTGTTTCCCAATTCCCAGGTTTTGAAGGGACTAATACAAAATTTCCCATTAATGTGCTTTTGAATGTCTGATATCTAAAATAGTCAGTGTTTTGTATTTCATGTAGTCATAAGCATGTGAGGACTTTATCAACTGGAGAAATGTATATTACTTATTTAGTAGAAGTTACAGCAATGGGATGAGATAGAATTCACTACATCTGCCATAGAGAGTTCTTCTTACATAAAGTAAAAGGAACAAAGACTTTTTAAAGCAGTCTTAGTTTAAAATGTTTACAAATAAATGTTTTAATTGCTTTTTATTATAAATGTGTATTGCTTTTGTGGAAAACCAGAATGTTTTCACTTATGCCTAACATGCCAAAATGTGAAAAGCAGCTACAGCACAAACAAAAGATGGAAATTAAGTGCATGGAAGAAAGTGACCACTCTAAACTTAGAAACCACTACAGTAGATTACAATGTAAAATAAAGGAAGCACCCGAGCCTTTAAAAGGTTAGGAAATCTAAAAACAACCCATCCATCCAAACCGTAATTATTTACAGTAGTTTTCAGCTATGCAAGACCCCCGTACAGTAATTTAGGTAATATTTTAGTACAAGACCTTGATAGTAAGGTTGTTGTAATTTGTCCTACATACAAAGAATATGTAGGCAATGGGTACTCCAGGCAAATTCTCTTGGTTGTTTTATAAATTATTATTTCAGGCATTTTCCTACTTCACCTGAAATAAGATCTGTGTTTTCTTGGATACTTTTTCTTGGATGCATTTTTATGTGTTTGAAGTACATGTAGAAATTCAAATCTCAGTGTGCAAGAGTTAGTTGCATTTAAAATGCAAGTTGATTCTGACCTGAATATGATTCACTGGATTGAATTGGTATTGATTTATTTAATTTCTTTGACTGGTTTAAGGTGAAACAGTGAATATATAACACTTTCTAAAATCTGGTCTAAAAGTTGAATGTGTTAAAAAGTCTCTGGAACCTGTGAAAAGCCAGGTACTAGCACATGGGAAAAAAAGAACATCACAGAGTGAATATGTTTTGTAGCTTGTAATGAACTGTATATATACTCAGGACTGTGGCCAGACACATGCTGTGAAATAGTTCACTCTTGAGACATTCCTGAGAGGATCAAGGCTACGTGACTAGAAAATAAGACCGATGGATAATGAAGCATAATATTTTTTTGCAAGGTGTCTTTGATGAGTGCACATAGTTAGTAGAGTTCTGCAAGATACTTTTAACTTGTTCTATTATGCTAAAGTGAGTTTTAAACTAATTTTTGACACCTATGAACACAGGACTGGCCCCAGGACTAGACAGTGGAATTTGAAGAGAATTAGCCAGATGGTTTCACTGCTCCGTAAAAAGGGAAGAGATCTGTGTAACTGCCATTACTTTGGCTGTGAGAGTGACAAAACCCAGCTGCTCATGAGACATCCTGCCTCTCTGCCCATCTCCCTTCCTTCTTCTAGGAAGCATTTCAAGTGACAGTTCTTAAATGAAGGTAGCTATCTTTGCAGTTTTATGTGTTCTCCTCACTCTTCTCATTTATGTAGCACTCTGCAGCCATAGTTCAAAGTGAAATCCCTATGCTTGATGACTTCGTTGCTGCCTCCATTTTTAGATAAGAACTCCAGGAAGATGCAGTTTCTTTCATGATTGTTCTGTGCTGGTGGTGCTGCATTGCCCTCTTGGGCCACCCACCTCTTGTCACAGGCAGGGATGGTTCCCTCATAGCAAAAGGCTCCAAAGGAGTTGTAGTCATGAAAAAGGAGATGTTGATAGCCACATTCTGTAGCAAAAAAGGGTGGCAAACCTTCTAATATAGTTTTTAAGGCCCAGCAAATAAAGAGCTAATATTCTAAAAATAAAACAGACAAGAAGTTGAGTATTCTAGCTCCTTGAATAGTTAGAAAACAGCTGCAAGGATTTAGGGTGATGGAATTTATGAGACATTTTTCCTGTAATTCAATATACATGTGACTGCTATAGCCAAGATTCTTTCTACTTTGTTGGTATCCCCATGAATTTAGACATGGGTGAGTAGAATTGACTGACTAAGTTACCTAGTCTTCATGGAATAGGATTTCGCATTCTGCTTCACATGGAAACTTCATTTGTAGCTAAAACAAACCATAATGGTGTATTTTGGAAAAGCAAGAATGTTTTTATAGATTCTGTTTCTGATCTAATGTTTCCCTAAATTGCACTTCATAGGAAAACATCAATAACCTTTGATAACTCTGTGTGTTCCTGAATGTTCCACTGACAAAAGTGAGAACATAAATATATTGGATTGTCTTTTACAGTTTCATCTTTTCTTTTGACCATTATAATGGGAATGAGATTCAAGAGGTCCAAGAAATTAATGCCAGCTGGACTAGTAGCATGCCTGAGGTAAATACATATTGCAGATCTTATTGTAAAGATTTCACTGGTTTTTAAATAGTTGCCATTTCAACCCAATTCAAGGCAGTATTGGTGGAAGTCACTGTCACACAGCAACTATACAGCTTAAGTGAAATTAGTTTGGAGGTCACAGTCCTGTTTCCACTTAGCAGCTTTTTCATTTTACTACGCAGATACAGCTGATAAGAAGTGACTTTCTCAGCACAGAAAGGAGAGGTCAGCAGTTAAATATTAATGTGTATTTACAAAGCTTTTGGAGGAACCTAGATAAGCCTTTATGGCAGACAACCAGCACTTATGGCAGAGGGACAGTGGAGCCACAGGCAGCACCCAGGAAGGCTGCAGACATCTGTTCCTTCAGAGGGCTGAAAGTTTCTCCTCTACCCTTCAGTGCAGCCCCTTATAGATTTAATCTCATATGTATTTCACCTGTGTGCCTTCTTGTGCTTGGCCAGTTCTTGGCTCATTGCCTTCAGTACCAGGCACTTGTCCCACACAGCTGTAGCCCATTAGGGAGGAGGCTGAACCACAGCCCTACTCCCAGTTACCACAAGCTGTGTGCCTACAACAAGCCTTAGTGTTTTTGAACACATACACATAAAATTAGCCTAATTTCATACAACACAGTCATCTTAAAAAAAAGGCCAACACTTTGGTTTAGAAGTGCTGCATTCAAAACTACTGGAAGCACAGTACTGTTGAAAACCAGAACATTTTTGACCTGACCTAAGAACTTCGGTCAGTATGAATGCAAATAATCAAAAAATTTCTGGCTGTTCCAACTGCTTTATTGCTGCTGTTCGGCATTCTGGAAAATATAATTTTCTGAATTTACTAATTTGGAATTAAATTATGGAGTAAGTTCAAAACGTTTTTCCCAATGAGTCTGTAATGCAAAACATTTTCCAAGTGTAAATCAGAATCCCCGTCTTCTGAAGGAATAATAACTGTTTCTTCATTTTTACCAGATTTTATTATAACACCATTCTGTTTTACTTCAGTTACATAAAGGGAGGAAAAAATCAGAAGCAAATTGTCAAGATGCAGAATTTAAGAATCAGGACTTACTCTGGAAAATGTTATTGTCCATTGTGGATTGCATTTGCAGCCTAGGTGGGCTTCGTTTTTCAAGACTGAGACTGTAGATTTAGACACCTGAAAAGACAGCTTAATAGAGGCACTGGGGTCAATTATTTATGAATGCACTATTATTTAATGATGCCTTTCACTGATTTTATTAATGACAGCCATATTTATGTTTTCTGTTTTGGCTTTTTTTTCAGCCTGTTGATGATTTTGAGGCTTGTTTTTATGCTGCTGTAGGAGAGTTTAGAACCGAATATGACTGCCACATCCATCAAACAGACATGCTCTCCATACTTGAAAGACAAGTTTGAACACAAGTCTTACACTGCATTTATATTTTCTGTAAAAGATCTGTGCCTGTTATTTGACTGTTGACATGTGCTGATATTTTAAAAGGTTTTTTTTAAAACCAGAGCAAGTGTTTTGTTGATATATTTTGATCTACTTTCATTGAAGCAGTCTATTAACTCATGGGATTTTTCTTTGTAAGTTTGATCTCTTTTAGGGGTGCAGAGCACCCCAGGAAATTGAATTACTCTTGCACTGTATCTCTGAAAGAATATAAATACATGTTTATGCTAAAAAGATATCTTGTATTGAAGTATAATTTTGTAGTTTCTGAGATTAAATAATCAGTTCTAAATCAGAAAAGGCTCGGGCTTGTACTGTGTTGCAGTAAAAAACCAACTTCCTTTCCAACACATGTTCTTGTTCCCCTGGTTCTAAATAGAAAAAATCAGTGTTCAAATAAAATGTAAAATGTTTGAAGCTTATCAGTTCTTTAAGCAGAGGAGTGAGCTGTTTTGTCAATGAAAGAGTCTGGTGCTCTGCTCTGCTCAGTACTGGTTTAAAACATGTACCATGCTGTAAATTGCCAGTGACATGAACCATGGCTGGGATTTGTAATGCTACACAGAGAGGTTCCAAGCTCTCAGTACTCTGGAACAGGTTTGCCATTCCATTCTCACACAGATTATCTTGCTGTATTCCCCCCTGCAAGCAGAAGAGACTGTTCAGTCATAAACTATTCAGGGATTGAAGTTGCTTTGATTTGTGTACAAAATAATTATTTGTGGGGTCTCAAAGCTTGGCTAAGTGTGCCTTCTGGTGTACAGGGAATATAAGCAAAATCATTAGGAAGCAGCATGGGTGGGTGCACTCTTGAAGACAAACAGAAATTTTGCTGCTTTTCATTTTTTTCATACAAAGGTTGCTTATGAAGGTTATCTTGTATCATGATACCTGTGTGATGATTCCTAAATCATAGCACTTGTTTGGAAGAAAGGAATAGCCCAGTGAAACGAGAACTGTGCTGGGCATGGCAAAGCACTGCTTCCAGCTACTGAGGTAATTTTAATGTACACCTGTTTGGAACTCAGCAGTGCCCAGGTGACTGGGGCACTTGTGGTTTGTATCTCTGAGATGCACGTGGCTTTTCTTAGGCACTAGTCAGGAAAGCAGTTAACCTTGCTGGGCAGCAGTTCTTCATGTGCACTGGCTGGCTCATTGCCTAATCAGTTAGAGTCCTGCTGAGGAGAAACACCTAAGTGCAAAGTGCAAAGAGGGATGGTTTATGGCAATGTTCTTAAAGAGAACAGTGATTGTTTCCATGAAATTAGGATAAAGAATCTGACATAGTAGTGTATGCTTTAAGCACTGTTGAGGTAAAACTCAGTCTTACTGAAAAGGCAAGCAGCCAGTGCACTGGGCTTTATAACTGTGGGAAGTGACTGCAGAAGGTAAAACATTACCAAAAAAAAAAAACCACTCAGGAGGCATTTGCTTCACTGACCACTCAGCCAAGCAGCAAAAAGAAGAGCAAGGGAATAGGTGCTCTCAGCAGATGAAAACCAAAGCAGGCCAATTAAACACAAGGACTTTGATCTTTCAGTGAAAAAAATCACTCCTAAGAGATTCATGTGGGGATTAGAAAAGCTTCTTGCTTCTGCCCATACACATAAAAGGATCATGAATTTTAATTTTATTTTTAAAGGTTTTATTTAATTAATTTTTAAGCTGTGAAATAGAGCAGGGAGACAGTGAACTTTCTGGGAGATCACCTAGAAAACCAACCCAAAAGATTCTAGGCCTGATTTTAAATGACTTCTCAATTTTCACGGTGTGGCTCTTCTGTCTGGCAGTTTATAAAAAGGGGGTTGGGGATCATGTGGCTTTTCTATAGTACTCAGGAAGCTACAGCTGAACATTTTACCCTACCAGGCATGCACTGTAATTGAACACACACAAAGTGTCAGCATATTTTATTTCATATAACTGCTTAATGAAATTCTTCTTTCTTGGACTCCTCAGGTCCAGGTTAGCCTTTTACTCTAATTTAGAAGTGTATTCACAGTGTATTGTTTCAACACTGGCCATATGATGCAAGTTACAGACATCTATACAATTTACTCTTACAATGCAAGCTGTGGTAATATACTACAATTGAGTTATCTTCATCAGATTAGATATTGAATATTTTCCTCACAACAGCAACAAACTTCTCATCTGTTGGTGGCTTCCTCTGGCTGCCAGGCTGTAAGAATTTTTTGATTGTTGGAATGTTGCTGATTCTTCCTTTAAAAGCCTGTAAGAAGCAACAGTAAAACCAGTGAGATTAAGGAAATTATAATTCCATCCTTTATAGTTTAAAGATCAGATGACTTGGATTTTTACTTGTCAGACATATTTATTAAACAGAAAAAGGTACTAGCTTTTTCTGATCTGTAATGCTGGTGGTGCTATACCTTAGTTTCCCATATAGGAATGGGGGAAATCAATATTAAGGAGTTAAGATTCATCTAGTAAAAAGTGGAAGAAAAAAACCATATCGTGGATCCCAATCCTGCAGATATATTTGAGGAAAAAAAAAAAAAAAAAAAAAAGAGGCAAGGACAGGAATAACTCAGTGCAAAGCACTACAGAAATCAGGACATACAAAACTTAACTGCTCTTTGTATACAATTTCTTAAAAATGTAATTTTGCTGGCAAAAAGGACAGGAAGTGCAGACACACCAGGCCACAGACTTTCCTTCTGGATGTTGCTGCATTTGAAGACGTGGAAGTAGCAGTTAAAGGACCAAATTCATAGCACTAGTGAGTGAATTCCTGCCAGCTGTGAACAGCTGGGAAAAGCAGAACTGGAAAAAGGGGAGTCCCCAGCAGCTGTGGGGCAAGGCAGTGCACTGAGTGCAGGTTTTTGTAGTCAAACAGACCAGAGAAGTGTCAGTACAATGGCTCAAAAGATGTAAACATCAATTAATTTCTAACAGCTGTCAGTGAATTTTGTTTATTACCTTCCATATTGACACCAGATGATTACTAACCTGTAGCAGAGGGAATGCAGACAGTACATCAGGCTTACATTCTTCTACCATTAAAATGGCTTCCAGCAGATGGACATCTGCCCAGCTTAGTTTGTTGCCAACAAGATACTCCTGTCCATGATCTTTTAAGGCCTAAAAGTATGGACAAATAAAATTCACATGGGATGTAACAATTTTATCTAGGTATTTCATTGCAGACAGATTTCTAAAAGAACACAGCAAAGCAAAGCCATGCAAGAACCTATGAAGTTAGAAAGTGATAAATATTCTTTAAACAAAAAAATTGTATCAGAATTCCTGTTTCAGTGTGTGTGATCCTCTCACTCTAACCTACTGCACCAGGCAGCTGTATACCAAGTCCAGTACCACAAGAAAGACTTAATCACACAAAAGAAACAGGACTAAAGTAATTGGAAGAGGTAGTCAGGCCAGTTTACCCATAAGCACACCTCAATCTTTTAAGAAAAAAGTTAAGTGAATTTCCAGATGTTTCAGCAAAATTCGAGACTGATGATTACAGTTTGAAATATGTCCAGAATAAAGGAATACAACCTTCCCACCCTTTATACTGTAAGGAAGGACTCTTTTATGGCAAACTGCTGATGCAAGAATCACAGCCTGCCAAAGCTACTAACAACTGTAGTAGACAAGTTGAGATGAAGATTGCAGCACAGCTTCAGAGCAGCTACCAGCTCTCAGCCCACCTTTGTTCTGAAGACTATCATCATCCTCCTGTCAGGAGCAGGAGAAGGCCATGTCTGTGCCTAAGTCACACCAAGGCTACTCTTAATTAACAAATGTGCAGTGAGACATCAGTCTGTGACTCTGGAAGCCAACTGCTTCTCCAGGCCCATCTGCCAGTCCTACCATAGAGACAGCAACCATGGGCAGAGTCACTGCTGATCCCTCCACGTAGTTATTTCCTACATTGCTCTAACGAGGTCTACCAGAGTGCATGGAAACTCCCAAACATAGCACAGGAAATCTGATTGCCTGCAGAGCTTTGTATTGCCTTTTGCTGCTCCATCTGGCTGCTGAGTGTTTAAAGTGAACAATCACAGCTTAGGTATGTTTCCTGTCAGCTTGCTTAATGAATAACACAGACTGTAAACCCTGATAAGATAAATCAATAGACATCTTAAACAGCTGGTACAGAAAGAAAATTATTAACCATTTTAACAACTGGGCTAAAATCATGGAAAAGTTCAGCTGTGTCTTTACCATAAGCAAGCAAGGATTACTATAAAGACTCTCATACATGGAACATACAAGCTAAAACATACCACAACAGTAGTTTATGCCACCTAGCACAGGCCTAGAGAATTTTGGTGCATTTTTTTATTGTTTAATAACTTAAAATACACATCAGACTTCTAATGAAATCTGTACTCAGAATCAAGCCTTCATAGGAACGATATCTTGACTCTTTGTTCTGTACAGACTAGCGGTGTGTGGCAGGAATGTTTCTATTTGTGTGTGATCTGAGTGTACTTTGAGTATTGATCTCCAGATAAAAAGGATGGAGATCTAATTTGAAAGATTAGGGTGTGTAATCAGTATCTCTCAGCAGAGCCCTCCATTGGTATGGCAGTGGATATATATGAACTCTGATTACAGAAGTGCTGGATTATGTCATTTACATCACTGTCTTACAGGGCAGCCTCTGTGAGTTTTGCTTGTGCAATTTAAGGCTCTAATAAAGTGGGACATGAAATTGCATCAAGTGCTGTATTTTTTGTGTGGATTTCAGCTGCCTGGTAACCAAGGCTTCAAGCTGGAAACCCAGCTCAGCTCTGGAACATCACAGCTTTGTTCCCTTGGCAGATTTCTGAGGAGACCACTATGCCCTGAAAAAGCACTGTGAGAAAGTCTGTACAGCACAACCACATGTGGCACAAAAGGAAAAATTAAAAACAGAAGCAAACTTGTGAGATGAGGAGCACAGCTGGCTCAATTCAAACAGAAAAAAATTAACATTAAAAAAATTTAAATATCCTTACAAGAGAAATAAAACAACAGAAAAAACAGCAAGTTGGTAGAAAATGGCAGTTCAGTAACATCCAGGCAATGTTCCAGGGAGAAGAACAATCCATCCCCTCCTGACCAACTCTTCCCTAGCCAAGAAAGCCTCTTCATGTGCTCTAAGGGGATGGCAGGCATACCAATGTCTTCCCTCACAGCTCAGGCTAACTCTTTGGCACATGCTAGCCAGTAAATATTTGCTTTATGCTTTCCATGCTACCTGTATCTTGCTTGCAGAGCCTTCTCTGCACACCTAAGGATGCCCAAGTAGCAATTCAGAGAATGAAAATCTAGTCTCTAATACATTTAAGCAATGGATTTAAGAAAGATCACAGAATTGGATCCTTAGCTGTAAAGCACAAATGTATTTAACTTTGAATAGCAAGAATAAAGGAGGCTGAGTGGGAGACCTTATCACTCTCTACAACACCCTGACAGGAGGCTGTAGTAGGGGGGCGTCAGCCTCTTCTCCCAGGTAATCAGTAACAGGACAAGAGAAAAGGGACTCAAACTGCAGCAGGGGAGGTTTAGATTAGATCTTAGGAAGTTTTTGTTCATGTAAAGGGCTGTAAAGCACTGGAACAGACTGTCCAGGGAATTGGTCGACTCACCAACCCTGAAAGTGTTCAAGAAACATGTGGATATGTCACAGGAGGACACAGTTGAATGGTGAATATGGTGGTGGTGCTGGGTTGACAATTGGACTTAGTGATCTCTAGAAGGTCTTTTCCAACCTTAACAATCTATAACACATTACACTTCCAGACAATAAGTACTGAAGGCTGGCACAAGTATTGAAATGGTGCATTTAGGCAAAACACTGGGAGCCATCAGCCACTAAGCTAGGTTGGAAAAGAAAAACAGCAAAGAGACCCAGTTCTGAAACCAGCCGAAAATAATTTTGTGGCCCTCTTTTCACGCTGCTGGATACTGGCTCCATCAAACATTTCTAGAGTTCTACTGTCACTTGCCTTCTGGAAAGTACATGTGTGGGAACAGGAGAGTGGGGCAGGAGGGGCAGCCTGGAACTCACAGTCTTTGTGAACTACTGGTGATTTATCACTTACCTTTTCATAAACAGGGAAGTACCTGGTTGTAGCTCGTTCAATGATTAACGCAAGATTCTTTTCTTTTGTATCAGCTGGTTGAAAAGGGAGATACATGATCATTCCCATTAGGTCTGTAGTTCCCTCCACGTACATATCAATCCTGAAACAAATATTTTTGTTCAACATATATCATTCTAACTTTCCATTTTGGTTATTTTCCTGAAATACAACTCTGAAGTGATCACAGAGTAAAATGTTTATTAGTGAATGTAACATAAGACGCTGGTTTATTTTCTTGGTTCTTCCACTTTGAGAAAACTTCCAGTTTTTTTCCAAAGCACAATTTGTAAAACAGGTTCACAGTATATGCAATAAACAAGATAAAAGGCTGCAATTAATGTATTTAAAGTGGAATTCATGCTGTTTTCCATTGATAATCTATTCATTTATGCTGTGGGAGAAAAGACTGCAAACCACTTTAGGGGAATAGTTTTGATGTCTAATCATGAGAAAATGCTGGCTAACAATTGCCAGTCCATAATAATCACAGTCTCTGGAGTTGCCCTTCCAGTCTCACAAAATAAACCCTCTGCAGTAAGTGACAGTCTGTTAGGTATGCTCACCTTTAGGTGCAAAAACTTAACAGCAACATTCTTTCTGTAAATATTAACAATCACAGAGGGGTGTTAGTAAGTGGTACACTGTAACCATACCAGGCTCTCTCCTTCAGGTCCTTCCCATAGAGGTTGTACTTCATTGATATGTAGTTGCAAATGGCTCTGGTCTGCACCAGCTTCATCCCATCCATCTCTACCATTGGCACTTGCTGAAACAGCAGGACTCCATCTAGGGAAGAAAAAGGAGCAAGCTACTCTGACTGCTGAAATACTACACTGAAAATAAGGAAGAGACCTGGTAAGAAAACAAGACATATCTAATTCTCAGGGATGAAAGCATCCGCAAGGAAGCAGCTCTTCTTTACAGGTCATATCATATTGCAGGTCTTTAAAAAGTGCCTCCTCATGTTCTTTTGTTCTATTTGTGTGAATTTATGTTTAGGGAACAATTTACAGACTCACCATTGCGCAATTTTTCTAAGTCTTCGTTCGTTTCTATGAATTGTTCCTCAAACTGAAAAGCAACAATAGAAAACAACACTGTCACTCCAAAGGCAGAAGTGGAGAAGTGGAAGGAAGTCTGGCACTTCGAGTCCACCTCTCCACACTGTTCTCCATACTTTTCTCATTGTGTTGACCCTGTTGAGGAATCCATTCAGTGCCAGTAGCTGGGTGAGCAGCTGCAGTTCAGCTGCTCAGGGAGCTCTGGGAGCCAAGGCAAGAGCAGGGAACTGCCTCCCTTTGCACAACAAAGGCCACAGGGACCTGTGGCACTGGTCAGGTGAGACACAGCAGGAGCCCATGACCCCAAACCTTCACTTAGACTGTGAGGGTATAAAAGACCCAGAGTTTCCTTTGTTGCGGGTCCCTCCCTGGAGGCACAAGCTCGACCTGTTACTCTGTTCTTGCACCACCATTAAATTATTTTAAGGACGAATGGAGAGGCTCCTGGATTATCAGACAGGAAAGTTTCCTTAACAGACCCCCTACTTCATCTCTGCTCCAGCAAATAACCCAAGACTTTGGTGTTCTCAACCCCACAGGACTGTACAATTCATTATGCTCCAGAAAGAACTTCCTCATTATAAAGACCAGAGTCGCCTGCATGAACCATAAACAGGTACCAAATCACTCAATTAAAAAGCAGCTGATGCCACATGAAATATTGAAAAACTTCTTGTAAATTATGCCTCTCTTACACAGCGTTTATCTCCCTCTTTAATCTGACAGATTTTTTTTTTTTTTTTGATGAGGACATCTGGATGAGGACAAGATCTTGGTTTCCTTAGCACTTGTGCTCTGCAAATTCTCTGTCAGCAACATTCTCAAGTGAACACCATTTAAATACGCCTTTTATTTCCAACAGAGTATAAATAGTTTCAAAAAACATATTCAAACAAAAACTTAATGTAGAAATTAAGATGTCTTAGGATGGCCTTCACCTAATGTGAATCTAGATAGATCCCCTAACACTGCCTTTGCGGCAGATCTTCTGATTTATCCTACTCATGTCCTGACCCAAAGAACAAAAGGCACTTTGTTTGGAGAGAATGTTCAAAAGTTTTCATGTGGTACGCATGGTCTTTCAGTGGAGAAGACTCGTGAGATACAGGAAAGTTATAAGAATTGAGAAAAAGTCACCGTTTCATCTGTAGCAACAATTTACAATCTCAGCTTAAAGTACGTTTCAAAAATTACACCCATCAATTCTCTTTGTATGTTAAAATCTCTTTACTGTGCAACTATTGCTCAAGGAATACATTAAATACAACACAAGAGTGTATCACTCAATCTAAGCATTCTGCATCACAATATGTGATGATGTGCATATGCCTAAGCAGAGATGCAATTGGGAAACCCTTCCAGGGAATACTTATTTTAATCACAAATCACTTTATAAAAAGAAAGGTACAAACCTCAACGCCAGCTGTTGCTAGCAGCCATCGGATTGACTCCATCCTGCCCCTTCCCTTGGGGTAGTGCAGCTTGGGTTTCCCTGCCATGATTTCAGAGTTCTTGTTTCCTGAGAAAATCAAGATGATGATCTTATAGAAAGCATGCTTTAAATTACCATTTTGAATGTCCCACTCCAAACGATTAAATACAGTTGGATGAACAAGAAAGTAGAACAATCAAGTCCTACACACTTGTGCTTGATGCAACCAAGTTTCCTGTGGATTAATGGAATGAAAGAAAAACTACACACTACCAGAATATGCAGCCATTCAACCACATCATGACAATAAGCATCTCCTAAGTAATATATTGTTGTCGTTTTAAGAGCTTACTGGAGTTTTACAATCAAAGCAGAACTGTAGGGTATACCTGAATTAACACATTTTTAATCTTACAGTGATGCAATCTCTTCAGTAGGTGTTGGGTTATGTCATATACCATATTTGAAAAATGTACTATATCAAATGCATGGCTTCCAAAGAACACCAAACTAGTGTCACCAGCACTATTTTCACCTCTCTCATATGACAATTCAGAGCCCTGTGCTCCTGTGCCTTTACAAATACGCTTTTAAAAGCAACATATATCACCAGGCCTGCTGCGTTCCCTATTCAGCTAGCACTGCTACAGTTAAATTGTAACAGGGCATTCTATCTGCCCTGAAAATTTAACTTTAAAATCAAAAACCAAATAGATAGGACTGACCTCTGTTGGGCAGATAAGGCCTGGGCAATGCCCCTGGCAGCAGGGGGCTCAAGTCAGCCCATTGGATGATGGCACTGGGATGAAACACTTTGTCCTTTCAAATTTCCCTACCATGTGCAGTCACATGCCAGTGTATGACACTGGCAGCTGATGTGAGCTTGCCTGATGCTGGAAACAAAGCTAACACTGTGCTCTTATCACTAAGGGGTCACAGAAGAATGAAGCAAATTTCATAAGACAGAGGCACAGACTAACAGAATGCTTCATTGTTAAGCCAATGGTTTATCTGTTCACAGGCAAGCTTATTTATGCTTGCATAGACTTCACAATACATAGCTGAGCCACAAAGTAAAAATTTTGGCCATAATCCCAAGGCATCAATAAAGAGGCACAAACAGCACAACAGTGATAGGGGAGACTGCATCGTTGGCCCTCTCCACTGAAGTCTTTTGTGTGGTTGCTATCTTCTACAGGCTCTACAGCACACAGCCATCATCACTCTGTTAGGAACTGGACTCACAGAAGAAAGAGGTGCCCCCACCCAAAATGCAGGTCTTCAAAACCACTGCTCAGCTTCCACCAAGCCCTGGCAGTGCCTGTCCCCTCAGACACCTCAGTCTCTCATAGCAAAGTTCTCCTGATACAAAAAGATGTGCTTGTCAATAGATTATGTCTTGAGTAGAGCTGGCATCTAATTTAGCACTGCTGGATGCCTAGCTAGGTTCCTGAGACCTGAGCAGCAACAAGGCACTCAAAAAGGGACTTGGCACAGCTCCCTTACCTGGCCCTACACACAAAGGACCATGACCTACACTTCATTTCTATGTCCCATGTATGTCTTACACTGTAACATGTAAGTAAGTAGAGCTCCTGACCTCCTATACTTCAAAAATACTTCATTCTCTGATGCTCAGAAAGTAGGTGTTGGTCTCAACTTCACCAGAGAACTGCACTTAAACCCTCACAGACTGGACAAGCACTCTAACCCCCAGCACGTGGGATCAAGGCTGAGAAACACACAGCTAGGCTAAGTTAGCTTACACACAGTAGTTACTTACTAATAGTAGTTACTTACACAGTAAGGACAGGCTAGAATAAGCAGAAATAGCAAACATCCTTGAGCTCTTCACAAAACAGAGCTGGAGCTAATAAAATTCAGCCTGCTCAGAGCCCTGATTGCCAGTCTCAACTCACCCCCCACTCAAAACAGCCGGGTATATCTTCCCACAAATGCACTGCTAAAGGATTTGGGGTTTAGGATGAACATTTAAATAGGGCTGCAAACTATTCTGGTGACCCTTTTATGGCTCTGTATTGAATATCCCTTTGTAAAATACTGAGTAGTGATAAAAGAGTCGCAAAATTGGTAAATTGTATTTCTTGAATAGCAGTAATGGACCTGAAAATCAATCACAAACTTTCTTTACGTTTCAGTGCATCAGACCTTGGACCACAGCCACGCAGGTGCCAGAGAGGCAGCTACTGCTGTGACTGCTGTACTAAAACCCCCCGCACTGTTTTGTACAAAACCACTCAGGCACCAGCCTTTCAGTGAGGAACAAGTAAATGAATTTAGCAGCAAGCTCATAATCTGATCCAAGATCTTAAAGTTTTTTCCTAGTTGGATCTGGGCCCCGGAGCAGTTCCCTGCGATGCTTTGTGGCCGTTCCGCAGGACGGGCTCTCAGCACAGCGCTGCATCGCCCGGCTCGGCCTCCGCACCATCTTAAGGCTGGAACTGCTCACCAGCGGGTGGATTCCACTGCGGCTCGGGACAAGTCCGGATTCGAAAAGCTTCCTCCTACCGCCGGAGCTAGGAGGAGTGTATGGCCCAGGAGAAAAGGAAAGTACCCCCAGAGATTGCAAAACTTGCACTCCAAAGAGCGATTCCTCTTCAGCTCCCTCGCTGATCCTGCCCAGAGCCAAACACAAACCCCAGTCTGTGCCCACCCACCCGCGCCTTGGTCCCTGCTGCAGGAGAGAGGCCGGGGAATAACCCCTGGACGAGCTCCCTGGAGCAGCACGGCAGGCATTCCTCGAGGGCAGCCGGTCTGTGACGCACCTCGCCCTTC